>PVKZ01004738.1:0-71615 GCA_004027375.1 Macroglossus sobrinus | reverse complement strand
AGGGAAGGGAAGGGAAGGGAAGGGAAGGGAAGGGAAGGGAAGATTCAGGGAAACTAATGCCAGAAAAGAAAAGACTCAAACCAAACAAATACAAGCAGTAACACTTAAGAAACAGAGTTAATAGAGGACACAGAAGATTTAAGATTGAATAATTAATTTAAGATTAATGACTTATAAGATTTAAGATTAATGATTAATACCTTTAGAAAGATTCTGGACGTCACCTTTGTGGAGAGGTAGTAACTAAAGCTTTGCTTCTCAAAGTGTGGTCCATATCATCATGACCTGGGAGCTCGTTAGAAATGCAGAATCTCAGGCCTCACCCCAGAAGAACTGAAACAGAACCTATATTTTCACAAAACTCAACAAATACAAGTGATTTATATGCCCACTGCCATTAGTGGGGCACTGTGCTAGAGGTCTTGGCATTTGAAATTTCGATTACTGGGGAAAAATGATTGGTGGATGGAAAAGTAGAAATAGATTTAGCTGAAATGAAAATTAGTAAGTCAAAAACTCCAGTTGAGGTGGTGAATTTTATTATTGCATCTGGCTCTTATTGGCAAAACTAGACATTATAAGAAAATTAAAGAAAATGTAATTTTTATAGATTTCTATAATCAGTACATAAACTACCAGTGAATTAAGAGAGCAAAATAAATACATATTTATGAGTGCAAAGATTCAGAAAAGTTACCACCCTCATGCCCTGGGGTAAAGGAGGGAGTAAAGACATCAGAAAGAAATGTGTGATTCATAAAGAAAATAAATCAAAGAATAAATAATATACAAGATACAAGAAAAAGTGATGAGTAACTGAAGTAAACCCAAAGTAGATTTAAATAACGCTTGATACATAATTTAAAAATATTTATAAGTAAATATTTATAACTAAAATCCCAGACAATCTTCAAGTTGCAGATAGCAGAAGAAAGAGAGAGAAAAGGGAAGAGAAAAACTATTCAAGTTCTTGTCTCATTTAGAAGAAAGTAGAAGTATTAAATAACTCTAAATAACAATAGGAAAATATGTTTAAATGTGTATGTTATAAAAGACTGCATACTGCATGATTTCATTTATATGTGACTCTAGAAAAGACAAATCTAATTTATAGTGACAAAAAGTATATCAATGGTTAGCTGGAACTAGAGAGGGGTGGGGAGTAAATATGTATTGTATGGGAAGTGATACAATGTATTCTGGGGATGAAGAACAAGTTTTATATAAAAACAATTGTGGTAATGATCAAATGGGTATATAAATTTGTCAAAATTCATCAAAATATATGATTTAATGGATATATATTATGCATAATTGATATTTCAACAAAGTTGATTTAAAAATACATATCATATATACAAAAGTAATTGTTAGAAGAATAAAAATTAGATGAATCATTTCTAATATATTAGAAGAAGAAAGGGGGTAGACAGAAGCTTGACTGGCTCAACAAATACAAATGGAGAGAAAGACAATGCATAATAGTAATAATAACTGACATTTATTCAGTTATCTTTCTCAAGCAAAGTTTTAAATACTTTATATATCATAATTTTCTTAATAATTCCTACAACAAATTGATCAATTAAGTATGGTTATAGTCATTCTCATTTTGTTGATGAAAAAACTGAGGAATAGAAGACTTATGTAATCTAACCCATGTTAAACATGTAGTATAACGGAGCGGGGATTCCAAGACAGGTCATATAACATTCTGCCATACTGCTTTTCATAGTAAATAGAAAACAAAGAAAAATGAAAGAAACTATCACAGAAATATTATTAATCAAAGCAAAAGAATATATAATAATTTTTTTTACTATATAAGTCAGTCACTAAGATTTGTTTAAAAAAAATAAAGCTTACCTATATAATATTTACAAAAGACATAAACAAGATTCAGAGAAGCAGAAAATATTTAATGCATTTAAAAGAAAAACTAAGCAAATGCTAAAAATGAAAGCAGGTATGTTAATGTTAATATAAAAGACAAAATTCAAGGGGACTATATTTTAAGATATCAAGAAGAAATATTTTAAATTAATAAAATGTACATTTAATGGAGAAAATAAACTTATCATTAATTTTCTGTGTACCTATAACAGATTCAAAATATATAATGCATAAACTATGACAAAGCAAAAACTTAATGAAAGATTTTAATACATCTCTCTCAACTTTAGGTAAACCAAAGCATATAGAGACCCAAATAATTCAACTAGCAAAGTGTATATTCTTTCTAAACATTTTGCATATTCACAAAAATTAACCTTTTATCAGGCTACAAATAAATTGTAGTAAATTCTGTAAAGCAAGAATTATGTAAATCAGTTTCAGACCTTAACGAAATATTTAAAAATTAACAACAAAATGTAGCCATCTTCTTTAAAAAAACTGTATACTTTTGGAAATTTTAACATACTACTTTAAATAATGCTTGAGATTAAATCTATTTAGAAATAAATTACCAGAAATATTCTAAATGTCAACACTTGAGTGATGTAGCCAATGTAGCAAAGTAATACTGAAAAGAATCAGTATATTCTTAAATGCATTTAATATGGAACAAGAAATATTGAAATTAAATTAGTTACAAATACAATTAAAATGCTATAAAATAATAAAAACAAATCTAAAGACATTTGCAAAAGTAATTAATAAATATAAAACAAATATTAATAAAATACAAAATGATAAATTTCAGAGTTGAGCAATAATTCCAATAGATGTTTCTTAAATGACTAATAAAATTGGCGAAGTCCTGGCAAATCTTGTAAAGAAAAAAAAAGAAGACACAACTATATGAAAAACAAAACCAAGAATTTTATTACCAATGTGGTAGAGATTTTTATATGTTATAAGAATATTACTTATATCGGTAAATTTGGAAATATAAAATAAATAAATAATACAATACCCTGGGAAAGTATAAATTATCAAATGGACTCCAGAAGAGTCTTGAAAATCTTGAATAGCAAGTAATCAGAAGAGAAAATTTAAAAAGAAAATTAGATATCTTTCTATTAATCAATCTCAGGCATTTTTTTTCTTTTTCCTTTTTTTAAGTTTTAATTAAGTTTATTGGGGTAACATTGGTTAATACAATTACATAATTTTCAGTTGCACATTATAATTTCACATCTGTATATTTTATTGTGTGTTCACCACCCAAAGTCCAGTTTCCTTCAGCTACCATATATTTATCTCCTTTACCAACTTTACCCTCCCCCAAACTCTATATCTTTACTCCATCTACCTCTCCCTTCTTCTCTCACCCAACTAATAACCACTAGTCTATAGTCCTTGGGTAACCACTAGCCTATATTACATGTCCATGAATTTCTGTTTGTCCTGCTCATTTTTTGCTTTTAGGTTTATATGCCACATATAAGTTGTATCATGTGATTTTCAACTTTTTCTGTCTGGTTTATTTCACTTAACATGATTATCTCAAGGTCCATTTATGTAGTCACAAGTGGCAGTATTTCATTTCTTCTTATGGCTGAGTAATATTCCATTGTATATATGTACCACAGCTTCTTAAACAATCATCTATCTTAGGACACTTTGGTTGCTTCCACGTCCTGGCCACTGTGAATGATGCTGCTATGAACATCGGTGTGCAAGTATCTTTTTAAATATGAGTTTTCAAGTCTTTAAGGTAAATACCCAGTAGAGGGATTACTGAAGCATATGATAGGTCAATTCTTAGTTTTTTGAGGAACCTACATACTGTTTTCCATAGTGGCTGTACGAATCTGCAGTTCCACCAGAAGTGTATAAATGTTCCTTTTTCTCCGCATTCTCTCCAACATTTGGGGTCTTTTGTGCTTCCATACAAACCTGTTGATATTTCGTTCTATTTCTTTAAAAAATGCTGATGAGATTTTGATGGGGATTGCATTAAATCTGTATAATGATTGAGGTAATATGGTCAGTTTAACTATGCTGATTCTTCCAATCCAAGAGCATGAAAAATCTTTTCATTTCTTTGTATCTTCTTTAATTTCTTTTAATAGAGTATTGCAGTTTTTATTATATAGGTCCTTCACATGTTTCTTTAAATTTATTCTTAGGTATTTTATTGTTTTTGTTGCAATTGCAAAAGAAATTATTTTTCCACTTTTTTTTCTAATGCTTCATTAGTAGAGTATAGAAATACTATGGATTTTTGAACATTGATTTTGTATCCAGAGACTTTACTGTATTTGCTTATTGTTTCTAGTAGTGTTCTTGTAGAGTCTTTAGGGAATAGAGAATCATGTCATCTGCAAATAGTGACAGTTTTACTTCTTCATTTCCTATTTGGATGCCTTTTATATCTTTCTCTTGTTTGATTACACTCTCTAGGACATCCGATGTTATATTGAATAACAGTGGCAATAGTGGACAGCCTTGCCAGGCAATTTTTATGGATGAGTTCCACTAATCCTTTAGGGAAATAGTCTGAATTTTGTTTGTTTGTTTGTTTGTTTGTTTTTGTTTTTTATTTATTTTTATTTAAAAAATTTTATTAAATTTATTGAGGATAACAATGGTTAATAAAGTTATATAGGTTTTAAGTGTACAATTATATAATACATTATCTTTATATTGCATTGTGTATTCAATATTCAAAGTCAAACTTTCTCCCATCACCATATATTTGATACCTTTTACCTTTTAGTACTTCCCCCAACCACCTTATCCCTCTGGTAATCACTTAACTGTTGTCTATGTCTATGAGTTTTTGTTTGTTTGTTCTTTTAGTTTAATCTTCCACATATGAGTGAAATCATATGGTTCTTGACCTCTTCTCTCTGATGTATTTCACTTAGCATGATATTCTCAAGATCCATTCATGTTGTCACAAATAGCAGTGTTTCTTTCATCTTTTGTTATGGCTAAGTAGTATTTCACTATATACATGTACCACATATTCTTTATCCAATCATCTTTCAAAGGACACTCAGGTGTTAACATGTCTTGGCCACTGTGAATAATGCTGCTCAGAACATAGGGGTACATATATCTTTATGAATAAATGTTTTTAAATTTTAATGTAGATACCCAGAAGAGGGATTGCTGGGTCATATGGTAGCTCTATTCTTAACTTTTTGAGAAACCTCTATTTTGTTTTTTATAGTGGCTGTACCAATTTACATTCCCACCAGCAATGTATGAGAATTCTTTTTTCTCCATAAACTCTCCAGTACATATTATTTCTTGTCTTATTGATAATAACCACTCTAACAAGTGTGTGGTGATATCTCATTGTGTTTTTGATTTGCATTTCCCAAATAGCTAGTGAAGTTGAGCATCTTTTCATTAATCTTTTGTCCATTTTCAAGAAATGGTGGTGGGAAAATTGGAAACCACACACCTGAGAGGTTCTTTATAATCTTATGTTCCTCTCTTTCATTCACTTGACACATAAATCACAAACACTCTGTGTACATATATTGAGCATAGAAAATGGCCTGAAAGTATATAGATAATTGATGTTGTATTAATGATTTAAGTACATTTATAAATAACTGAGATAAATAGGGTTATTTAGAAACAACCCTAACATTTGAGGTAAAAGAAAATGACCATGACCTTTCTGTGTTAGAGCCAAAATACTGGGGTCCCTAAGTCATAGCTCTGATTTATTGTAAGCATTAAAATGTTCTAATGAGTATCTGAAGAAGTCTCCCTAATTTTCTTGGCATGTATAATCTGTCTTAATTTTTCTTCTTATTCTGGTAGCCAATGGAGAAGAAACAAATTTTCTACATCAAGAGAACTTTAGAGGACGGGATATACTTAAAAACTATGAGATTCACAGTTTAAAGACTGTAAATAAACTTCCAATGTCAGAAAAGCAGAAGGAAAATGAAAATAATTAGGTTAGGATATAAATTCTATAGAATCAGAGAATAATACTTCCTGGGAATTAAAATTAAAAATGTGTGATTCAACATCATTGCTGTTCTTATTCACTTATTAATCCAGCAAATATTTACAGCATGTATTGAGTGCTAGGTTCTATGATAAATGTCATACAATGTAACAATTACAATTAGTTACATTCTTTAAAATCTGCTTTTTTTTCCTGTGTAAAATACAAGAAGAAAAATATCAAATGTTTCCCATATAGCAGTGAATCCTGTAAACACAAGGTGTTCTTGCAGCAGAATTTGGTCTTCCTACAGCGATGGCTGAAGTGGACTTAAATTGAATCAGATATAGTTCCTTCTCTAAAGAGCCTACTATTGGTAGAAGGAAAACATACGAATAAAAACAAGGAAGAATGAGATTGGTGTAAGTGAAAGGGGTATTCAGAAGAGGAGAAAGATGACTTTCAGCTGGAGAGATAAGAGATAGCTTCAAGGAGAACATGGGATTAGATCTGACCTCAAAAAATATAGAGAGTTTTGTATATGGAGATGGAGAAAAGTGTTTCAAACAGATGGTCCAACATAAACAAGCAAACAAGATAAGAATAGAAAAGCACAGGACACACCTGTGAAAGATCATTTCTCCATTTAAAAGTTTTTAGGAGATAAAATTTTAAATACAATTTGAAAATAGAGCATGGAGAACCCCAAATGCCAAGCTGAAGGTGAAAATGCTACTATCTAAATTTTACTTTTACTTCAATTCAAGCCAAGGAACAATTACTTAAGTGCTTGAACAAAGCTTCACAATTTCATGATTCTTATTTTATTAAGATAAAAATAAGTGAAATAAATCTTTACATTCAAGTATTGATGGATTTTTTTCAATTAGTTTCCTAAAAGTAACAATATTTCTACCTTCCAACTTTCATTATGGATCAGGTCGCTTATTCTTAGGCAGTGAAATTTTTTCAGCTATGTAATTGCCGGCACTATTCTTAAACTAGAAGGAAGATTGCAAGCTCAGTATAAATGTTTAGTTTAATTGGTCTACTATATGAACCAACTTTCTAGCTCCCTCTTAAATAAACTGAAGAAGTTAGCTCCCAATATTGGTTTGGAGGGGACTATATATTGAAACTCTCCCAGAGATGAGCTAGCTCATTAACAACTATATGTCCTATGACTGAAGCAAACACTAGACTGAGCAAAACTGCAGTATCCAGCTACTGAAACTCTGTTATAAACATACGCACACACACACACACACACAAACACACACACACACACACACACACACTGAAAAGAATCCAAAACAGTAATCCTAACCACACCCCATCACCACCAGTCATCTTTTTCTTTTGTTCCCAGATACTATGAGACAAAACATGCATGTCTTTGGGTGGTGGGAATAACTTACTCTGAAGTAGTCCCTTGACAGATTTATGCACCTTTAGGCATTGCATATCCACCACACTACTGTATCTGTAGGATCATAATTTACATATGCCTCACTTGGTAACAGAGCCTATTACTTGTTTGGGGGGTTTTTTGTTTTGTTTTGTTTTTAAATCTAGTCTGTACTACTTTATAATTTATGTAATTGTAGACAAAATTACTAAATCTATGTGTCTTCTTTTGTTAAACAGTATAATAATACTACCTTCAGAAGACTACTAAATGGATCACTTAAGAAAGTGCTTGTGACAGTGCTTGCTAAAGTGAATACACATCTTTTCTGTCACTGCTGTTTAACATATTTTATTAAGCAGCTACTATTTATGAGGTGATAGGAATAACAAAAATGTGGTTGCTTCCTCCAGGGATGTAAAGTCTTTCCTAAAACACTAGGGTAAGATTAAGTGTTGTAATTATTTGTGGCAATAGCATAGACTTACTAAGTACCTTGTTCTGCTTGGCATCAAGTAATATTCTGACTTGGGGTGGAATGGGCAAGAGGCTTGAGAAAAGTAAAAAAGAGACGGCAGTTCTGAGAGAGTGTCACGGTAAGAGAAGCCGTATTTAAGGAATAGCTTTCTCTAAAGGCTGATTAGAAATGAAAGAAGTTATATTTAGTCTAATTAAGCAAATGCTATTTTAATTAGGCTGAAGAAAATTCTAGTTGCAAAAGTAAAGAAGACCCTTGGACTTCAGATTCTTGTAAGAGAAAGGGACTGGGAGGCCTTGCTGAGAAAAACATGAAGAATGACAGCCTGAGAGGGATTCTCAGGCAAACTTGAGCAATACAACAGCTCAAGAACAGTACATTTTAAGAGAATGTCTTCTTATTTTTATGCTAGAATATATATTAAGGAGAAAATTTGGGGGTTTTGCCAGTTTCTTGACAAACTCAAATTTATTGATCATTTCTATTTGTATACTATATGAAGTTACATTCTTATTTATAGATTGATATTGTCTATTTTTAGAATATCTAATTAATACTGCAATAATAGTAGGCACTACTTACCAACACCTACTATATGCCCAATGCTTTGTATATTTTTTCTTAATAACCCTGACAGGAGGTATTACTGTCCTCATTATACAGATGAGGAAGATAAAAATAAGAGAGGTAAAGAAACTTGTTCAAAGTCACATTGTCAGTGAGGGATAAAAGTAGGATTTGAAGCAAGACCTGCCAAGCATCACAAGTAATGACATCATTATAATTCCATGTCTAGAATTTATCAATAGAAACTTGACATAGAGACTTGGGAAATATTTGTTTAATTAATTGGCAATAGAATAATAAGTTTAGGAGATGAATAATGTTAGACCTAGAAAGGAATTTTTAGATCAAATCCTCAGATTTCAGATTTCAGATTTCAGATCAAAACCTCATTTCGCAGACTGCAAAACAAAATTCTGGAAAGGAAAGAGGACTTGTCCAAGACAACAGAGTAAGACTGTGGCAAAGCTGATAGAAAATGAAAGTCTCCTGATTTCCATTCCAGCTGTTCCTGAGGGTCCTTGAACAGACCAGGTCCATGAACCGGTCAAACAGCTACAGTGATCATAAGGCATCTATCCTTGCTTCCCCTTTCTTCTAGGTTCAGCTAGGTATTCTCTGTTGCTCAGAAACCCCTAAAGAGAAGTCTCATGGCTGCTGCTCCTGCTCTCATTAGAACCTGACCTCCAAGCCAGAGTTGTCAGAGTTTCCAGTTCTCTGGCTCCAGTGCTATGTTGGCTTCCAGGCACCACCAGTGAGAAATGCCGCCTCCCCAGCTCAGTGTCACCCTTGGTCACCTGGACCCCAGCAGTTCTGCTCATGCCAAGAATCTCACAAAATATTTTTTAAACAGATCTGTCAGCCTCCGCTCGCCCTCCCCTGCCCCAACCTATGCTAATTATAGAAACCCAAACCCAGTAAATGGAAAAAATAAGAAGTGAGCCATGTCATCTTCTGTCCTTCTTCTTTCCTTTTCCCAGGCTCTGTCCCCACTTAAACTTCATCTCCCTTTCCCTATCTATACATGTGACTGAACATAAATACAGGTAAATATCTGCTGTGTGTGTGTGTGTGTGTGTGTGTGTGTGTGTTATTGCAGCAGGGATGTTGTAAGCAATCGAATTTTCTGCTATGCCTGGTATTAATTTGTGCTTTTTTTAAGTGTCAGTCACACAGTTAATAACTGCTAGAGCTACATTTATAAAACATCTATCATTGGAATTTACCTCTCTGAGTTCAAAAATTCAAGATGTACTGTAAAACTTGAAACCAAATCAGTCCAACCAAATCACCCAAGACTACCTGTCTCTGTTGCTCAGGTATAAAACATCAGAATCTCGAACTGGACTTGGAATCAGTTATAGGGACTCCATTAATAGGGAAGCATATGGATGAAGCCCAGAAGACTTCCTGCAGCCTTGAGGAGTTAGGTGACAGGATTTACGAACTGTAACAGTCTGGCCTTCTGTCAAGAAGCCCAACATGCTTCTAGGTTTTAATCTCACTAGTTGAAGTAAGTTAAAGAAAAAAAAAGTTATACATGCTTCATGCTCCACACATTCATGTTCCGGCTTTTGGAAAGATTTGGTTAATCTTTCTAAAGCCATGTAAGGCCCAGGGAGGTTACTTAATGATCTATTATGCACCACTGATAGGCTTCTCCCTAGAGAGATAGATATATGTTCTGCTGTTGCCAGGTGGATAGCTTAATATCAAATAGCCTCCAAATTTTTATAAATGAGTTTAACACCTCCCATATCTCTTTTGATCTCAAAATAGAAATGTGTTGAAACTAGATGACTTCCAAGCAAATTCCAATCTCCACAAGCAGGTAAATAATAGTACAAAAAGAAAGTTTATTGATACCTAATAAAGCCAAAGAAACCTAAAAAATGTAAAACCATTACTGATCTAAGACATGAGGTAAATTGTGGCATACACAAGGAAAAAAAAAACAGTGGCAGAGAAGATAGTTATGCTGAGTGTGTGTGCATAGTAGATTTTTTATGGAAAGAAATACATCATTATTTCAAAGAAATTTGAGAATAAAGAGGTTATCTTTGTTTCATACAGAGTAAACCTAGAGAAGTGTTTACTTGGTCTGTAGTTTCATCATTTTTTTCCGTGTTGTTTAAAATTTTAGACCATACTTTTTTTTTCTATTCTTTTGTCAAAGCATATATTTTGCATTGCCCATTACATGAACATAACTTGCCAATTGAACCATACTTCCTGATCCTGCACCATATTGATTCCACAACATGTGTGACTTGTCTTTTCACTTTATCTCCTAAAATTCTACCTGTCTTCCAATATTTTTAATTGCACTGTTTTCTTCACTGACTCCTCTTCCACCTTCTGTCTCTTGCCTCTTCAATAACAGTTGCCAGGGCTAGTCCTTTGCTCTCATGACAATCTCCAGTGCATTCTTCCTCCTCATTCACTCTCTTGACTGGTTGATGACCTCAAAAAACCACATTCTCACTTCTGTTCTTTCAAAAATGTTCTGGTAATATGTCTTCATTGTTTTCCCAGATTTGTCTTTTCATATCTTTCCATTATCTCAAATATACCTCATCCAAAGAGGAACTATCATCTTCTCTCACCAGTTCATCTCAATTACAGTTATTCTTTCAGTTATCCAGGTTGAAAAATTGGCATCATTTTTAACTTGTTTTTTATCTTCACCTCCTAAAATTTGAAAATTTGCCAAACACTTACATCTGTTTATGCCTCTCTATACCCACTGCCATTACCTTGACAAGACTTCCTGGTTCACAGGTGAATTATTGCAGTGGATTCCTTTATACATTTCTTGTCTCTGATCTCCTCTCACTCCAATCCACCCTGTATGCCCCTGACAGAATTTCTTCCTTCAACACTATTTTCCTCATGTCTCTCCTTTACTCAAATGTCTTCAATGATTCTCTTTTTGCTTAACAATTCTGAAGCTCTATCTAGTTTTTGAAGCACACCATATCATGATCTAACCTCATTTAACTAGTTTAATCCCGGTACTACTCAACATGCACTTGCTGATATAGTCAGACTGGCATCCCTACACAGTCATGAACATGCTTCGTACCTCTTTGTTTTTGCTAATATGGGTCCTGTTTTTTCTACAAACATCTCATTCTTTCTCCTTCAAGTCTTACAATTCAACTTATCCTTCATGACCTAGTCCATGTTCTTCTTTATTTAGGAACCTCTGCTAGTCTGTTGCCAGTTTGCTCTCAGATCCATCCCCCCTCTTCCTTTGCTCTTTCTCTGTATCACTATTAGGAAACTAGGTTTCATGACCCTTTGGCTTTTAGATAGTTTGACCGCTCAGAATGCATGGGAAAAGATTCATGGGGAAGAGGAAGACAAGCCAGTGATTTTTTTTTTTTTTTCTGTGCTTTCTGTGATGTCTCCAGCAATGGCTATATCCCCTCCATGGCTCCAGCTCCTGTGCATAGTCCCAGCTTCTGAGCTCTGGAAACAGCACGTCCTCCCTTTGGTCTTTCCAGTTTAGGGGTGGTTCTTGTTCTCAGGGTTGCCTCTTTGGTTTCTCAGCTCTTCTATCACAGGTGTGATCAATTTCTGACATTAAAATTCCCTCAGTTTAAAGACCTTGCAAGGTTTCTGTTTTGCTGTCCAGACAAAAGTAGAGTTAAACTAGACAACATTAAATACCCTTTCTAGCTCTAACAGTCTTTGCCTATCACCATATAATGTAGCCCTTTATTACATACTGGCTAGAATTATACAATATTTTTTTTCATTTATTCATTTATTCAACAGATGTCTATTTAGCTATTCGATATACATTCAATTACATCAAGTCTTGAAGACTAAAGGGAAAGCACAAAAAGTTGTCAAGTATAAAGCATTTATATTCTTAATGGGAGGAAAGTATATCCACAAAAAGTCAAGCATCAACATAGCACAGTACTTGGTTAAGTGCCAGGTGAATGCCACAGAAAATGCAACTGTTTCATATTTAAGCCTTTTGGCCTCAGAAATGAAGTCTTAAATATGTGCTTAAAGAACTGAGTTCATGTCTAGAGAGCCAATAAATATCTGGTTTACTTTTGCATAAACCAGAAATCACAACTAGTAATAATGGGGCATGGAGAGTATAAAATGTCAGTCAAAATCTAGAGAAACAACAACAAAAAATTAAGAACAAGAATCAAACACAAGAAATCCTTCACTAATAATTTATTATTATATGTTGATATTAGATTAACAATGAAAAAATGAAAAATATATATTTATTTAGCATTTATTATTGAACTATGCTAGGTACTGGTGAAAAAAAAACATGCAAGCCATGGTCTATACCCTTGAGAATCTTATAATCTAGTATGGGACACAAAGAAGCAAGCAGAACAATAACAGTACAGCATGATGATGATAATTATGGCTATCTACTATGTACCACACTATTGCTTTACTTATGTTATAAAAACAAACCTTTAAGGTAGATGTTATTATCACATACTATCACATGTCACATGTTATTATTGCACAAAAAATAAATAAATAAAAACGTAGACTCAGAAACAATAAAAACTTGTTTAAAGTTAGACAGCCAATGTGTGGTTTCACCAAGATATTTAAACACAGTATGCTTGAATTCAGAGTCATGAGTTACTAACTACGTAATACAGCACAGTATACCCATCATCACCAGATCACTGTTCTGCATACATCCCTAAATTTATATAGTAAGAAAGAGCTTACAGAACTTAGTATGACCAAGAGGTTTAGACGGCAACTTACCTGGGGCTAAGAGCTTTCACTACTAATCTCATATTTCTTCTTCTCCCCTCATTCAGTGCAAGATATATAGAAAATTAAAATGCATCTATATGATATTTTTAACTGCTGAAACACATTTATAAGGAAAAGAGTTTCAGGAGAAATGTAATAAGACCAACAATGCTCTTCAACGCAGATTACTTGGTGAATGGCTCCATGACCATCTTTGTTGGAAAGAGGTACTGGCTTTGCATGAGGCACACTACATTAAGTTTGAATCATTATATGTTTGGCTCCATTTGGGGGCAAAGCCAATACTGCAATTTCTTTGTTCTCCAACTAAAACAAATTCCAGAAAAATATTTAGTAAGAGATACTTTGCATTTCAGTGCAAACTAAACCAATATTAAGTACTTGAAAAGTGTGGCATATGAATATTTTCTAGCAATAGATAGGCTTGACTGGATTCAGCACCTGGAATATATCAATACAATCACTTTTTAATTGAGGTAAAATTAACATACAATAAAATGCATGAATCTTAAGTGTTCAGTTCAATGAGTTTTAACAATTTTATACACCTATGTAATTGCTCCCCCAAACAAAATACTGAATGTCTTCCTCACTGTAGAAAATTTTTTATATCCTTTTCCAGTCAATTTTTCCCACAAAGACTACAATTTTATGATATCTATCACTATAAATTAGTTTTACCTGTTCTTGGGCTTTGAATAAATCTAATTAGATAGTATGTAATTTTTGCATTTAGCTTTTTTTCAGTTAATACATTTTTGATATCCATACATGTTGTTATATATGAGTGGTTCATTAATTTTTTATTGCTAAGCAATATCGCATTAAATGAACATATCACAATTTGAGGAGCTTTTTATTATCCTGTGATGGACATTTGCATTATTCCCTGATTTTAGCTTTTATTATGGTCTGTTAGAAACATTGTCGTAAGCCTTTGTGGACTTCTGTTCTCATCTGTCATACCTAGGAGTGGAACTGCTCTGTCATGGGATGCATCCACGTTTAACTTTGTAAGAAATTGCGGAACATGTCTCCATAGCTGTATATCATTTTACACTCTCATCAGCAATGCCAGTTGCTCAACGTTACCACTGACATTTAGTGTCAGCCTTCTTGACTTTTGCCATTTATAGTTTATTGCATTTTGGTTTTAATTTGCAATAAACACTTTCTCATGTTCTTATTGTCTGTTCATATATATTCCTTTGTGAGGTATTTGCCCATTTGCCTGCACAGAATAATCAAACTTATTTTCCAATCCAATTCAATGTCATAATATTCAACTATTAATTTGATAGTTCAGGTATTCAACTATCATTTTCAGAATAAATGGTGATAGATTTGCCCGGGTGGCTCATTAGTATCTTCTTGGAAACTATTGGGCATGTTTTGCTTAGTTACAGTAGCTTTTCACTCCCAGTAAAAATCTGTGTTTAAAAGGGAAAAAGGAGAGACCATTAAACCCAGTGCTTAACGGTAAAATTTTTTACGGAACAATTAAACCACTTATCTAGCTGCTCATGTTGATGAGCCCGTTCTGTTTTATTATGAACATTTTTTTTTTTAGTAAAGAACAGTCTCAGTAACAATTAATACTTAATAATACTTAAGTACTTAATAATATCTTTAAAGTATAAGTGATATTAAATCAGGGGCCTATAGCATGCTGAGAATAGGGAAAATAAAATGTATACGCAAAGACCATTACAGCTGAACAGGAACCTGGATTTCATCTTAGCCAAACCACTTAATGTTCTAGAAGAGAAAATTGAAGTCCAGAAATTTAACTAATTTCCCAGTCAAGAACTGAATCCAGGTAATTTTACTTACAGCCCACAGTCCCCTCCACCAAATCATGAGGACTTTAGAAAGAAAAAGTGCTCTCATCTCATTTACAGACTAAATTAAAAAAGAAAAGAAAATTAGAAAAGAAGGTCCAAAATCAATACAAGTTTAGAAAAAAAACACTAAAAGGGAAAAGATAGACTGTGTGGAGTCGCTAAAAAATATAGAAACTGAAGCCAGGAACACTGGATTTGAGTCTCAGCACTCTCACTCATTAACCATGTGGCTTTAGACAAGTCATTTCACCTTACTGGTTTAATATCTTCAACTGAAAATTGGAGTTGAATACAATATATATATATTGTCATATTCAGAAACAGAATATAAGAGTAAACTGGAAAGTGGGGTTGAAACAGAGGACCTGCTATTCTCCAGAGCTAGTAGCTAGAAGTGGTAGTCATAGAATAATGGGTTATAAATTGCTCCATGATGCAAGACAGCTGATAAAAACTAAGCTTAAAGCTTAAGGCTAAGGATTTATTATGTGTGGTGATG
Source organism: Macroglossus sobrinus (assembly GCA_004027375.1). Lineage (NCBI taxonomy): Eukaryota > Metazoa > Chordata > Mammalia > Chiroptera > Pteropodidae > Macroglossus > Macroglossus sobrinus. Next base: position 56,180 of record PVKZ01004738.1, on the reverse strand, counting down.
TCCTCATGCATAAAAAGGATAGAAAAAAAGTTGCCAATTTTATCCCTAAGGCTATTGTTTATAGGAAGCTGTGGAGTCAAGGAAGTAGGATAACAAAAACACAGCCTGATGTGGTACTGAGCCAGACAACCCACTGACTCAAAGAATGGATCTCAATGTCTCTAAAATCACCACAGAGATAAAACCTCAAAATACCATTATAACATCAGGCTCAAGACTGGAGTTATAGTTCAAATGTCTGCAAAACTACAGAATTACTGACCAGGGAAAAAGAGAGACAATAACAATCCCTCTGTTTCAAAATTGGCTCACCTGCTCAAATTTTAAAACTGATGAAGAGATATAGAGCTAAGAAAAAACAACCAATGAAATCAATAATTAGAACATTAATTTGCTCCTTGTGATATTAATTTTAAGAAACAGTATGACAAAGAGTTTAAAATAAGAAAGGTAGAATAGTCAGAGACAAATGAATAAAATAACATAATTAAAATGATCCAAAGATATGAAAAAGAGCATAATATAAGAATAAATGGATATGACAATATGATAAATAAATAAACAAACATAGTTCAAGAGAAAAAGAGCACAGACTTAAAGCAATAGAAATGCGAAAGGATAGTTAAGAACCATGGAGAATAAATTGATATGCTCCAACATATATCTCAGAGGAGTTACAGCAGAAGAGAATGGAAAAATAAATAAATAAAACATCAGAGATGTTTTTAAACCTTAAAAAATAATAAGTCCTTAGAATAAAAAACAGTCTAAAAACCAATGTGAATTAATAAAGATAAATCGGTACCACAGCATATCTTAATTAATCTGCAGAACTTCAAGAACTAAGAGGAAGGCCAAATTCTTCAATTAACAATTATACTGATGGCAGATTTCTCATCAGCATGAATAGATTCTAAAAATAATAGGACAATATATAAAAAGTGCTGATGAAAATTAACTGTCAATTCACAATTTTAATCCCTGTTAATCTTTCATTCAAAAATGAGGATAAACTATATAAAGTAAAATGGAGTATAATTAGAATGTGTTAAGTATAAAATGGAAAGTACAAAAGAGAATAATGGCAGCATATATACTATTTTTAGTATATGTAACATACATGTAATTTTGTGTATATTTTGCATGAGAATAAAAGAGAAATAATTTGTGTTTATTTTTATCAAAAGAAACATTGGATAAACTAGAAAATAATGAATTTTTTTTTACCTACAAGAGAAGTAAGCAATAGGGAAACTGTGACACTTCTATGAAGATACTTTAAGGTTTTAATACATGCGACCATGCTAATTATCAACAAATTTAAAACATAAAATTAAGTCAACAACGATGGGAAAGGAAACAGTAAAACCAAGTACAAACAGAAGCAAATGAACATAAGTGTATATGAAACAAATAATGTAACCACAATAAATAAAAAAGAACTATTGAAGTAACTTTTAATACTGCACTTCGTCCATATCCCTTTCATCTGAAGAAAAAAACTGCAAACAAATCTTTAATTCTCTTTAATTGGTTTGCTTTCATAATGTTATGAGTATAGCAATATTGAAATAATTTTTTGTATGTTTCAGGGCTGAACAAAAAAGTAAATATACTGATATTTTTAGGAAATAGCATTCTTACTTAGAGAAAGGGAATTCAACTTATGGAATGGTGGAAGGCAAGAAGAGCTCAGTGGAGGTGGAAAGAAATTGGAGAACCCAGTTTAAACTCATGATTTCTTATGGACATCTATATCCTGGATCTATTCACTGAAATTGTAAAACAACATTCCCCTAGAAATAAACACATCTAGTGCCCAGGTCTTGGTTTCTAAATACCATGCCTACTAAAGAAACCAGTGCTCCTTGAGAAAATGGCTAATTTGAGAACTGGGGCATGAAAGGTACAAGAAAGTATTGAACATCTTGTTATACCAGAAAGTAAAAAAGTATCTAAAAAATATAGAAGCATATACTATACACACATAAGCTTGCTTGAAAGGACTTTAAAATCTAGGACAATTTCAGTGTCAAAATTAATGAAGATTTTTGTAGATTATAATCAGTTAAACATAATAGATGGATAGAAGATCTGGAGAGAGGAAGAGAGAGGAAGGAAATGCTTCCTTATGGATAAATGCCAACTAATAAATATAGAAAGAAGGATGAAATTAGAAAATAATAATTTGCAACCATTACAGTAAAACTTAAATTTGGGCAAGAATCTCAGCTAGACGAAAGTGCTTTTATGAGGAACAAGATATTTGCTAAGTCTAGAAGTATATCGCTATAAATTACTTACAAATTTAAAAAAATGAAAAATACTGGGAAAACTGAAAACTTTAACCAAGTGATCAAAATTAATATTACCAATGAAGGGCAAACAGACATCACGTGCCTCTGGATGTGATGTCTCAAAAAAGAAATGATACTGTTTATGGAGTAAATGAGCCAAGAAAGAAATATCTGCATTTTATCACGAGGAAACATCAGACGAACTCACATTGAGGAACAATGTTTAACACAGAGGGCTCGAATTTTTCAAAGTTATTAATAACATGAAAAACAAAGAACAGCTGAAGAACTGTTACTGATTAAAGGAAAATAAAGAGACATGATACTTAACTGCAATGCATGGCCTCAGACTGGATTCTGAACTGGGAGAAAATAACAGTTTAAAGGACATTATAGGACAACTGACAGTTATAGAATATAATCTGTAGATAATAGTATTGTATCAATGTTAAATTTTCTTAAGACACTGATAAAAGGAGAGAAATCCTTGAGTGATAGGCTCATTTATCATGCTTATTCCTCCATATCATTTACAATCCAAGTTCAGTGCAAATATTAAATATTTGTTTTTCCCTCTTTATCACTATCGAGTCTGCCTGATAACTAGGCCCAGTATGGCCAATATTTCACATTCTCTAATCACTACTCCTCAACTAACTGAGGCTTAGCGTCATTATTCATGCATATGCCAAAGAAGAGAGAAATGATTATCAGGCACATCAGTCTGCAGCCTGCCTGAACCCAGCTCTGCGGAGACTCCTAATTGTATCTGTGGAAACCGAAGCTGTATTGAATTGAGCACACAACCTAATTAGTAGACTTTGAACTTTGGAAACCTTCATTATGTTATAATCCCACATCATCTTTTGAAGCTAAAAAAAAAAGTACCTCTCTTTATTGATATATTTCAATAAATACATCGTCTCTGACTTTGAATACTCTAAAGCTAATGATATGACAAAAGCGTGATACAGAGGATGACTCATAATAGTTTCTAGGGAGATTATTCTGTGTGCACACACATATCTCACCATAAATTTTTCTTTACTCGTGTGTATTGCTTTTTTCAGTATTATGTGTGTGTACACACATGTACATGTGTGTGTACACTTTTGTGTGTGTGTATATGGATGCACTGGTGATTGTAGGTATAGAGTCATGTCTCTCTGGAGGTGTGTGAACATTCCTGTGTGGATGATACCTCTACATTGCTATGCTTCTGTGTGTACATGTATAGAACTTATATACTATTGAGATGAATAATATATCTGTTAGGATCTCTTAATTGCAAGTGACTTGAAACAAAACTAAAAACTGATAATCAAAAAGGAAATTATTTGGCTCATTTAACTGGATAGGGTTAGCTTTAAATTTGCATTTGAAAAAAATTAACATCACTAGCTATAAAGAAAATGCAAATCAAAAACACAGTGAGATACCACATCACCCCTACCTGAATTGCTGCTATCAAAAAGACAAGAAATAACAAGTGTCTGAGAGAATGTGGAGAAAAGGAAGCACTCAGACACTGCTGGTGGGAATGTAAATTGGTATAGCCACTATGGAAAACAGTATGGAAGTTCCTCAAAAATTAAGAATAGAGCTACAGTATGTCTCAGAAATTTCTCTTCTGGGTATCTATCCCCCAAATTTAAAAACATTTATTCATAAAAATACATGTACCCTTATAGTCATTGAAGCATTATTTACAATAGCCAAGACATGGAAATAGTTGAAGTGTTCTTCAGCGGATGATTGGATAAAGAAGATGTGGTAAATATATACAATGAAATATTACTCAGCTATAAGAAGAGATGAAATACTGCCATTTGCAACAACATGGATAGATTTTAAGAGTCTTATGCTAAATAAAATAAGTCAGATAGAAAAGGACAAGAACTAGAAGATTTCACTCATGTGGGAGATAAAATAAAAAAGCAACAAATAAACAAAACAAATAAGGTCATAGACACAGACAACAGAAAGGTGGTTATCAAAGGGTAAGAGAGTGAGAGAAGAAAAAAGAGGGTAAAAGGAGTCAAATATATAGTGACAGAAGACTAGACTTCAGTTGGTGAGCACACATGAGAGCATATAGATGTCAGATTATAAAGTTATACACCTGAAATTTATTTAATGTTATTAACCAACGTTACTCCAATACATTTAATTTTTTTTAAAGTTAAAGTAAAAAAAAAATTTTCATTTGGGAAAATGGAAAGTGGGGAACCACATCTGGAGGTGACTGCTCCTCAGCACATATTAACACTGCCGAGCAGGACTACTCAGGAGTCCCTAGCCTAGGTTCCTTGCTTTGGTCAGCTGATCTGGAGACCTCCACTGAACTCTTCCTAAGGCATTTATTTTTTTTTTGAGTTTGACCCTACTTCCAAGCAATTCCTGGGGCAAAAAACAAATCCAGAAGTCTTATTAAGTCACCATATTTGACCCCAGGAACTAGTCTGGGAATTTCTGTTTCCTAGCAACAGTCTTCTCTTCGCCCACTTCACCCTCAGCTTTGTATCTTGATCAATCAAGGCCAATTTGAAATAATGGCCACTCGGGGAATCAAACTTCTCTAAACCCTAATTCAATTTCTTGTTGTGTTTCTTGGGTCACTGCCTTTGTTCACGCCAACTGTAAATTGTGGGGACAATCTACTTTCCCAACACTGAGACTCTGGAAATCCTGTGTGTTCAGACAGCTTAGATTTCAGGCTGAAGGTAGAAAGGACTTTCTTAGAAAAATTGTATTGTAATTCTTTTTTTTACTATATATTTTTACAATTTAAATTTTTATTAAGTTTATTGTTGATTCACATGCAGTTGTAAGAAATAATAGTGAGATAATCCTCAGACACTTTTCCCAGGATAATTCACAAGGATATTGACATTGATAAAATTTATCAATCTTATTCAGATTCTCCCACATTTACTTGTAACTATTTGTGTGATGTTTGTATTTGTGTATGTGTATATGTATGAAAACTCTTGTCAGTTCCATTTCCAGGAGCTGCTTCCTAGCTAAGAATCTGCATTCTCTTTCTTTTTTAGAAAGAAGATGGGATGTGAGATGACATGCTAAGTGTTTGTGTTAATCCAAGTCAAGTGTTCAAACTATGCCTAAAATGTAGGAAGTGCTCAGTAAATATTAATTGTTCTCATTGCTATTGTTGAGACTTCCTTATGTGCCGGACACTTGGGACTATCTCATGCAATCTCTACAACAATTCTGTGAAATAGATAATACCAATATCCACATTTTAGATATTAGAAAACTAAAGCTTGAGGCAATTAAATAGCTTGCTTAAGATCACAGAGCTAGTATGTAATGAAGCCAAACTGGTACATATCTGCCCTGGGACACCTAATGACCCTTGGAATCTCAATACTATTTAGAGGGACAAAACTAGATATGCTCACGAAGGAGCATTGTCTAAATGAAACTTCTGCCATCTGAGGTTTGCTCCATTTTGCTTTTGAACTGGTTTCTGCACATATGGGCCTTTCTCAATTGCCTCTGAGTGTGCCTTATAGTTTATATATTTTGAGGTCCATTTCACCAATTCAGCCTCAACAGCAAAACCATAAGTCATTTATCTCTTTCCCAGCCTCAGGGATAAAGGCTGAGTGTGTTTTAAATACAGCTGTTTTAAGTTAGCCACATCCTAGGTCAGTCATCTTTATAGAAAACCTACTGCCTTCCCAAGAAACTAGCATTAAGGATTATTTTTCTTAAAACAATATTATGATGCATGTTTCTGTGTTAGGAATCTTTATTTGTGGAGACTTTTCATTCCAACAGTGCCTTGACCCTTCTAAATCCATGGATCTAATGAAGCGCTTTATGGACCCCACAAAGGGGTACATGCAAAGTTATAAATATATAGAATAAAAGCTAATTCATTTAGTTTGGGTGTTTGATGTCATCTTATAATAACCAGCTAATACTTTCACTTTCTACCTGACTATTATACTGTCCATTGTGGCCAAACTACACTGTGGACCTTCTGTATCTCAAGATTACAGTCCTCAATCACATGGAAAGGTTCCATTGTTAAACTGTTCAGAGAAAATTTCGAGGAGAGAAAAACATTGGATAGTAGAAAGATCTCAGTGTGCTGGGTTAAAACCGCAGTTCTAGCAAACATTTAAATTACTTGTCATCTCTGGGGCCTCATTCTTCTTGTATGAGTCATTAGGTGGGGCATATTAAATAATTTCTAAGGCCCCTTTCTGGCTAATAGTCTCTGGGTATAGAACTCACTATCCAGAAAATGGGCAGCCCAAACCGAATTGGTTTCAATTAGCTCACAATGCAAAGGCAGACTTTGGAGGTCTAAGAAGAAATTTCTGACATACATATATTCTTATGTTAATATACATACAGCAATACAAACTGTGATTCAAAAATGGAAAAAACCTCCTCTTATCTTCTATCCATGGGTCTTTTTTTTTTAAGTGGGTGCTTTATTTATTTTGTTTCAGCGAAAGGATTGCCCGCAACTCTTAACACTTTCTCCTTTCAGACACACAGAAGGGTGGTTGAAGAATTTTCAGAAGATGGAATTGTATAAATGATGGGACTGTAGAAATGTGTAAAAAAACTTAGTTAAATAAAATAAATAAATAAACAAACAAATAAATAAATAAATCATGGCTCTGTAGGAATGTATAATCTTGCACGTGTCATCTTATTATCATCTCTGATGATTTTCCTTCTTTTTATTGCCCTGTGTCTAGACAAAATAAAACTGCTGGAGGTTTACAAAATAATTTCCAATCCAAAAATCTCCTTTTTCATGTTACAGCCCAGAGGGGATATTTTCCACTTTAATAAATTAGACCTGAAGAGATATGGTATTAATGCAAGCATAAGCAAGTACCTCATGGCTGAAGCATACATCATGTGCTGGCAACAGAAATAGAAATAAACTCAGGGCCTCGAATGCCACTCTGTATGAAACATTTTGTGATTCACTCACTGATTCTCAAGGAATATTTTCTTACTAAGCCTGTATGTACCATGTTCCCAGCAACTCTCCAATCTTAACGGGACTTAGAGAACTTAGAGAAAGCATGACAGATGTTATGTTAAGCCATTATTTAGCAATGCTTCAGGGAGGAAGCAAAGCTAATTAATTCTTTCATTTCAGAAATTATCCTGCTGTGGGTTGGGGTGAATATCTTAAGATGACATTGGAAGAGAAAAGAATGAGTAGAGGGTAAAAATATCTCAGGCACTTGAGATTGTACATCTTCAATATTCACATGGCACTAATACTTTCCAAGGGTTCTGCTATCACTTTGATTAGTAGCCCAAGACAGTCTGGCCCAAAGGAGTAGGTGTGGACAAGAAAAAATTAAAAATCTCTCTCTGTTTCAAGACTGTTTATTCAAGCTGTTCATCTTTCAGCACTGGTAGAAAGTTTCAACTATTCCAATTAGTATTGTATGAGCCTCTACCATGTTCAAAAACCCACACTAGGCTGTCATGGGGAATCCAACATGATTCTTGACCGCAAGTTGCTTATAATACATCAGGGGATTTCACACATGAATATAAATAACTATGATTCAAAGGCAAATGATGTAATCATAGAGAGTTCACAGGAGAGATTACCTCAACTACAAGGAGACTTGAAGTTTCATTCACGTACTCAACATTTGCTGAGGTTTTCTTACTGGGCCAGCTCTCCATTGAGAAGGAGTCATATCCAAACAAGGAAGAAAGAGAAAAAGCAGTGACAATACTTGTGATAATACAATGATAGACATACACATGAAATACCCTGGCTTGGCCTCGTCTCCTTTCAGGTCCCTTTTTCCTATTGCCTTTTCAGTTGTTCCTGGGAACACTTTCTTAAAACTGGTTTTCACATGAATTTTTGCTTTAGAGTCTGCTTAGGGGACCCCAACCTAAGTAGAAAACATGAGAAAGTTTTGAGAAAGAATAAGATGGAATGAGATGTCTCTTGAACTAAGAGACATCTGTGGCAATGATGCCCTTGGCCTGGGAGTTGGAGGATGTCATCCCATAACTAATTGGTAACCTTGAAAAAGTGCCTCCTATTTCTGGCTTATGTGTTTAAACACAAAACATTTAATGTAGTCCTGAGGGACTATGTAACTTAATGCTAGGTATAATTTAATTTTAAAAGATAGTTTAGTCAGGGAAAATTGGTATTTAAAAGAAAAAGATTACACCTCCCCCCTCCACCACACACACACACACATACATCTCAGTAATATATATTAAATCTCTTACTTTAATATCAGTTTTATAGCATCTTTCTCCATCTACTTGGCCTTGCCAGAAAAAAAAATATCTGTATTTTCAGGAAAAAATAATATAGCTGCCTAGATTCCAAGCCATTTCTCTGCCTTAAATAGAGGTCTTACTGTTTCTAATACTTTTCTTCTTCCCCTCTGGGTTCAGTGAAGACTCAGGCATTTTCATATCAGTTTTTCTTGGTGGTAGTCTGAGGTAGTGGTGAGAAAGGCAGTTGAAGTAGTTGATTGATTAATAACCATAAAACAAAAATTGCCTTCCCTGAGCTGCTTCCACTACAGGAAACATAGAATGAAAAAAAAAAATCTCTCATCTTCAAACTTTTAAAAAGGAAACCAATAAATCTTTTAGCAAAGCCTTAAAAATCCTGTTGTGATGTTTCTGTTACACAATCTTTCAGTTTTCTCTGGTTGGGCAGATGAATACATTCCCCTTTCACTCTATTTCTCTGCTGAGTTTTTGACTTAAAGAATTCCCTACATAACTATTCCCTACAACGCAGGCTAGAAAATTTTCTTACATTCTTCCCAGAGAAATAGCTAACTCTGCCTCACATATTCAATCATTGGATCTTTGCAACAGCCCTGAGCAGCATACCTGATCATCAGCCTTAAAAAACAGCGTTGTCCGCACAGGTTGCACATAATTTGACCCCTCATAAGGGCAGAGGTTTACCTACAGTCTCTGTCCACCAACCAGTGAATCCTGAAAATGAAATTTTGCTGTTATTGACCTAGAAATTCAGTCACACAGAATGAGCCTTTGAACACCAACCAGACCCAACTGGGCTTTTGCCTTGATTTCCTCAACATCTCTGTCCCCACATCCTGCTTCTTTGCGAGGTCCTGGTAGTCTGCTGAGCTCTTGCCAGTTTCATTTCCAGGAGCTGGCCCCCTAGCTGAGGTCCTGCACTCTCTGGATCCTGCCTCTGCCTCTGACTTTGGGCAGCACCCTCCTGTTGCTGGGTTTTCTCTTACTCTTCCCCTCCCTCTTACTTAACTCTCCTTTTCAGGCTCTGGGTTCTGCCTGCCCTTGGTGTGATTAGTGGACCCTCAGCCTCTAGGTCATTCAGTCCCAGCTTGTCCCCTCCACTTAAGTCCATGTTGCTGTGATTCAAGTATACCTAGAAACACCAAATTCTTTCAGTTATCCTACAAATAACTTTTTTACTGTGTAGATATGCAATCTATGGTGAATATGTAATATTAATAACAATAATAATGATTTAAATAGCTACAATTTAACAGATACTTGTGTTGTGCCAGCTTCTATTTCATGTATTATACAGATATTTTTTCAATTTAACTGATTAAGAAGTGAGATTTAGAGAGGTCATTTATCTCATTTCAGTATAACTACTAATAATTAACAGGGTCAAAATGAAATCCAAATATCTAATTTCAATACTGTCCTCTTTTCCACTTATATTACACCATAAAATGTATAAATCCTGATATTATCTACCAGAACTTTTTTGAGGCTTATAAAGTCATTCTTCTCTCCTATTGATAAATAGCAATTATACAAGTCATTCGCCCATGCAAATGAAATGGAAAATTGGACCAGGATATAGATGGCTTTACTGCTAATTCTTTCAGTAGAGTGTTATGCAAGTGGCAATTAGATCGTACTTACGCTGAAAATAAAATCATATTTGTTTGAGAAGTTTTTGGTGTTCTTAGAACTGAAATATCACCTTTGCCACACAGGAAGTTTAGTGTACTGCTTTAAAAAATGTCTTGTAGCATTGATTAAAATTAGACCTTAGCCAATGCAGAGCACAGTTAAATAAACTCTCTAAGGGTACATTTCTGCTTATGCTAGATAAATTAGATCTTCCAAGATAGAAGAGTTTTATTTGGTCATTTTCCAGGAATATTAATGAATACTCTGATCGACTGAGAGAGTTCATTTTCTTCACCCAGGATAATCATTACACTTTCAAAGAGCAATTCATACTTTGACATAAAATGTAATACCATGACTCTTTCATGGTGTACATTTATTATAAGTTTACATAAATTAATTCTAATCTTTTGCTCTGATTATATCATGCCCCTTCTCAAAAACATCCAGTGGCTCTTCATTTTCTACTGAAGCCCAAAGAGTTTGTCATTCTGGTTTCTTCCCAAGAAGACCACTAACTGATCTTTAAAACTCCTTCTCCATTTCAGACATCCTAGACCATGACTCTTCTCTACATGCAATAGTTCCTTCTTGCCTTTGCTTATTCCATGCTTAGTCTGGGTATTCTCTCCCTACTCTTTACCATACTTACATATAAAAACCATACCTTTCCTTCTAGGCTCAGCTCAAGTTCCTTCTTTTTCATGATGTCCCATCTAACCTCTCTAAAGTCCCTATGATACTTGACTTATCTCTTTCTTATAGCAGAGGTCACAGGCTACGTATAATTCTTTGAGAGATGGACTTATTTTAGACATCAAGATTCATTTTTGTATCACACATTTCCTGGGTACCTGCCTTGTGCTACTATTTTTAGGAAACACAGACACCAGTAAAACACTGACATTGGATTACTAAGTAGAAAATGAGACATGAAGAAAATTAAGTTCTTTGTATAAGTCCCCACTACTGGGTATAACTCAAAAGCTGTAGATGGCACTCGCCATTCGTAGACTATGATTTTGAGAGCGCCAGCATTCTCTTCTGGTATTGAAAGTCACTCTCTTAATGACATCCTTGTGGAAACTTTTGGCTCCAGTCAGTAGCCATCTTTGGATTTCAACCCAACTACTAGTTTTAAAGGGTGATTCAACCACTAGCCCCAAGCAGAAATGCCAATGTCACTCTGCCCTTCTCCAATTCAAAGGAGAGGGCGTCATAGAATTTCAGTGCCATTCCAGCCTGAAATTGAGGTGGTGAATGGCATGCTCTCAATATACACAAGCCAGTCCCTGGAGGCAGTTGTCGCCCAAAATTTTTTAAAAGGCTAAGCAGAAGATTGATTTGGGAGATGGCCTATTTCTTAGTAAAGCAACAAATTGTTCTTTTACCTGGGGTGAAAATATGAAAAATAAAGAAAACACTTAATGTCACAGAAGGTCAAATCCCATAAAAGGGCCTGTGTGATATGTGGTTCAAACTTGTCATTTTGGCAGAAGGAAAAATTGAAGCTCAGAAAGAAATTGCTTGTACCAGGTCACAAAGAGAGTCATTGGAGGTGTAGGGAGGAAGACTGAACAACCTGACACCCCTAATTCCCAGTCTCAGGAGCTTTGCAGTACTCGTGTTTTGCACCCTTTTTCATCTGTACCTTCGTCATATTTTTTGTTTCAAAAATGGATCTTATTTTCATAAAAACCTCAGACACCATTAGGCCTTATATTCAAGTCGGTATTTTGTAATTCAGACTTACCTTACCCCTTGGTTTGGATCTAGTCTTTATAGACTTTCCTCTGATTTCTGCATAGGCCCATTTAATTGTGACTTTAGAAGCCAGATTAATATAGAAAGGCCTAAAAGTTAGTAGATGCCACAATATTAGTCTCCACTTTACAAAATATTTAGGGAATAAACAATGAATGAGCAGTATGATCAGTGTAACTAGTAACAAGTGGTGATGGGAACAAGGTCTACTCCAGCTTATTTCAACTGTCCCCTTTATGTAGGTCTTGGACCAAGACCACGGTTCCAGTGTCAATCTATGCATCTAATGCAAATAACTCTTCCCTTCTCTAGAGATCAGTTTCCTCATCTGTAAAATAAGGTTCCTACTAGCCATAGCAGATTACATAATGTGATATGATGTTTTATCTCAGTGCCCAAAGAAACAATTTATTTTCTATTTTGTTGCACATTTTTCTTTAAGCAAAACTGAATTTCTTTTCACCAAGGTTCATCAAGTGTGCCCCAAGCATTTGAGATACAGTGTAAAAAAGTAGTGAGAAGACCTAACAATGAAGGCCAGCACTGCAACTGCTAGCTCAGTGATTTACATAACCTTTCCATGACTCTATTTGTTTATTTGCAGAAATAAGATAACACTTCCCTCCTTGCTCTTCATTCAAAATCAATTTTTTAAAAATCTAAAATGGACCAGGGTTGATGTGAAATTTTAAAAATGTAACAGCTAAGAAATCTATAAATTATGAAATACATTATACATAAAAAATATTACCAATATTTTTATTGATCTCTGACTTAAAACTTCTTATATGTCCAACAGACTTGGTTGACCCTAAGGGGGATAAAACAAATACTGAGACAGTAGAAAGAGAAATGCAACTCAAAAGCAGAGAATCAGGAAAGAAATTTATTCTTGATAGTTCAAAAAATATATTAAAATTTCATCACAGGGAAGAGTTTATTTTCCTTTGACTTTCTGATACTTATTTTATGACTTAAGATTTTTTTCCAATTCCTAAATTAGAAATTTTGTGTTAAAATTTTTCAATACCTATGGTCTCTTTATGACTTAATCAGTCCTGATATTCAGCAGTTAACTCAATTCACTTTGATGTTTGTTTATGGAGTACCCCCTTGATTTAGAAACAGACCTCGTTGGCATTCACCATCCAGAAGAATTCCAAGTTTGGGAGAGGGGGACTTGATTTTTATATCAGAATCTAAATTACTGGCCTTGAGATTTATGTCTGGTTTTATATTTGACATCAACAACCCAAGAAAATATAGACCTTTAGCAAAAGGGTTGGGACAGCTTGGTGTGCAAATCTGAGGGCTCTGAGCAGGGCAAGTGCAGAATCAGCTGGATTCTGCCTCCATTTGAAAACTGATCACCAGTTAAGCTCAGCTTGTCCAAAATAAATCACATTCTCCTCTGCCACAAGAGGGCCCCATCACCAGGTAATAGGGTAGAAAATTCCCTTCATCTGAAGGAATGTCTCAGACCAGGAAACTTTTACCTTCCCACTTCAAAGTAGCAATTTAAGCCATGAGCACCTCAGCCATGCCTTGTGTGTGGTTTTGGTTAGCTCACTAATTGCTAACAATACTATATCTCACATATTGGATGCTTTATGAAGTATACTACTTACTTATTCCTCACAATAGACCTGTGAGGTAGGTACTATCGCTATTCTCACTTTACAAAGAAGAAAAATGAGATTGACAGTGGTAAATAATTTACCTAAATTACTCAGCCAGAAAAAAAAAGTCAGGATTTGAACCTGAGACTTTCCAATTTCAAAGTTCACATTCTTAGCTGCAATGCCCTATTTTTCCTGGTACCTGAATAACTCAAGCAGCTTTTAGTTAATTTTCTGAGGCTTGACAGTGAGTTTAAGGGATGAACGAACTATGCTAAGTGAGAATCCAGATTGTGAACTTATCTAATTTCTAGGGAGAGGTGGACTTCTTCTCTTTTTTTTAATGCCAGTTTATTATTTTTTCATACTATATATACATAATTTTTTAAACATTTTTTTATTTTCCCCCTCCTTTCTGATAACCACTAGTCTATTGTCCATTCCATGAGTCTCTGTTTATTTATCCTGTTCATTTGTTGCTTTTAGGTTTATATCCCACATATATAATATCATGTGGTTTTCAGCCTTTTCTGTTTGGCTTATTTCACTTAGTATGGTTATTTCAAGGTCCACCCATGTTGTTGCAAATTACCATATTTCATATCTTCTTATAGCTGAGTAATATTCCATTGCATATATGTACCATAGCTTCTTTAGTCAATCACCTATCATAGGACACTTCGGTTGCTTCCATGTCTTAGCCACTGTGAATAATGCTATTGTGAACATTGGTATACAAATATCATTTTGAATATGAGTCTTCAAGTCTTTAGGGTAAATACCCAGTAGAGGGATTGCTAGATCATAGAGGTCAATTCTTAGTTTTTTGAGGAACCTCCATACTTCTTTAGGTGGACTCCTTCTTAACTAAATGAGAAGAGAGAAAAAAAGAAGAAAGAAGGAAGGGAGAGAAAGTAGAGGAGCCTAATGCTATCCTAAAATGGCTATGGCTGATCTGCACTAAAAGCATTCCCTGATTCTGTTTTCTTCCATCTATCTAGAGCTGTGATGTTACCCAGATAAAGTGAAAAGAAAGGGGTCCCAGTACAAGCTGTAGCAGTTCTCAGGCTAGAATTGAGACAAGTCTGGGGAAGCCTGGAGGACCTATAGAGGGCATGCTTTGAACTGAACAGACCTGAGGAGTATCCTGGGAAATAAGTCAGTCTAAGAAATGGATGCCAAAGCCCAAGCAGAGATGCCTGAAATGGATTCTGAGCTGGAGAGAACGACTGATGTTGACAACCACCCAGTGTCTTCTCCTTATGTTCCATCCTGCTCAGTTCCTAGTTTGGACTTATGTCCAAATCTCAGGGTAAGAAAAACTTCGAATCAGACCTGAACAGGGTGTTTTCATTTTCTTTGATGCTTTGGGAATACGGGGTCACACCACTGTGGGACCATTGTAACAGACAATAGCACAAAGATGGGAGAAAGGGATTTTCTCCATTTCTGAGACAACAGCAGCTGAAGGAGCAGCAGCAGCAGCAGCAGTGGTGCCAGCTATAGCAGGTAGGCACAGCACTGTTCTTAGTGGTAGACTAAACAGCATTGTAATTTCATTGGTAGACACCAAGCAAATTTCATTTGCTTCCTGCCTTAGGCACAGCAGGAAGCAAAGCAGTGGCCTGAGGTGGGATTAAGAGAACAAGAGAAGACAGAACCCTTGGTTTCACTTTCTCAGCACCACCTAAAGTGCATATCAGCAGCAGGGACAGTGATGAAACTATCAGGAGAACAGGCACTTTGGCAGCTAAGATTAAAGAGGCTTATTTGTGCCTCAATAGGTGTACCTCTGGGGACACCTGAAAAATGACCAAAGGGATGGTTAGACAGAACTAGCTGTCCAGATTTCATCCTTTTCTTGTATTTCTAAGGGGAAAAGAAAAGTCTTTAATTTTCACTAGAATTAATTCATATTCATTGAAATTCATTTTATTCACCAACACAATGAGGACATCCTAGAGAAGAGAAGATTTATAAGAAACATGACCTCTCACTTCTGAGTTTCACGGAGAAAAGTGAGATTCAAGAGTTATCACTTGGCCTGAGTAGCAAGGAGGCAGCTTTCCAGTCATAGCCTCTCTCAGGAAGAGCTTACATAGCTCTGCTAAGGGATAGGATGACGTGTCTTACAGTAATGGATCCATGATCTGGTTTCAATAGATTCTTGAAGTTAACTTATTAGGAAATAGATGTTTTTGTAGAGAGAATTCCTTGGAGAGCTAGAATTGTATTAGTTAAGTTTTTGGAAGCTACTTACAGCTCTAATGTTCTGTGATTCCTTGAAAATTTAAAAAATCTGGATAGAGAGATATCTGAGATTGATCTCTCTAAAGTGACATGTGGATCAGGACAAGCTTCACTTACTTTCCAGACTTTCTGGAAATGACAAGAAAATAAATGAATGTTCTCTATTAATAACTTGGTGTTCCAAACTAGAATTATGCTAAAATTACAAAAACTTTGTGGCTCTTGATACATATTTGCACTGCCATATTTACTTATAGAATTGCTTTTCTTTCACTATGTGAATGGAAAGAGCAAAAGGGGTCTCCAAACTTCCATGGAACCTCCAAATGTCTGCACTCAGTGACGTGATGAATTTCTGGTTTGGCTGTCACTGAAACCTATATTCTACTATAGATTATTACAACATAGTGGGTTAACAATCACTGTTTCTGTGGTAAAATTCACTTTTTTAAGTGTTCCACTGAATTCCTAACACCTTTCATGTATTTATTTAACTTTCTAGTTTTCCCAAAAGGATACTAAAGATTTTAGAAAGTGTCAAGGATAGCGGACAATCTGAACCTTGATACTGCCCTAGGACTGAGGTGGAATTACAAACTTGCAGATAGAGAGCCAGCTCTATCTTTACTGTGCTCTGTTTTTCTCTGGATATTCTCATAAAGCAACAATAATACTCTGACTATCCGCATAGGTCATCTATAGCCCTGTGTAAGTTTCTCTAGGGTATAGATCAGAAGGGGAATTTCTCGGTCATGAGATACACATATACTCATTTCCTGACAGACTGCACTCCAGAATGGCTTACAGTTTACACTCCCAGCAGCAGTGCATGAGAATTCTCATTTCCCTGCATCTGTACCAACAATGGTACCATCTGACTTCCTAATTTTACCAATCTGATGGGTATAAAATCTGTCTCGTTGTGGTTTAATTTATATCTCTCTGACAACTTGTGATATTGGGGATCCCATCATGAGCATGTAGGTAATTTGGGTTTCCCCCTTCTGTGAATTGCCTAATCATATTCTTTGCCAATTCCTCTCTTTTTCTTGTCGATTTGCAGGAATTGCTTAATTGTTTTAGATATTAATACCTTGTCAGTTTTAAATGTTGTAATTATCTTCTCTCAGTCTGTCTCCCATCTGTTACCTTTATCTACAGTGTCCTCCATTGAATAGAAATTCTTAGTTTTATGTAGTCATTCATCCATTTTTCCCATGATGATTTGGACTCTTTTGGGTACATTTCAAGAAATCATTTTCCACCTCAAAGTCACCAAGGTGTTTTTCAATATTTTCTTACTAGCTTATAATTTATCTGTACAGTTAAGCATTTAATGAATTAAAAAATGTATCAATTTTTATTTTTCTCCATTTATTAAGCCACTTTTGACAATGCTAAAGAAATCTACCTTTTTTTCGACTGAACTATTAGGTTGATCTATTATATATAAGGACATTGTATAATTTATAATAAAACTGGGAGAGATTTGAGAGTAAAAGAGGACAGTCTTTGTAATTTTGCAAGGCAAATAGGCATAAAGTAGGACTTTCTTAGGCAAATTAGAATAGGCTCTTTAATCTGTTCTACTATTCTATTTGTTCATATTACAGGCCACAATCTTTTCTTTTATGGTTATGTACTAATATAAGGCAGAGCAAATATTCCCTTTTCCTTTTCTTTTCAAAAATTATCATTGTTACTCATGGACTTTTATTTTTCAAAATATGTTAAACCTAGTATTTCAGTTTTCTGTGAAGAAGTTTTGTTTGGAATTCCATGTATTGTTTAATTTGGGAAATTTGGATATTTTTTAAGTGTTATATTGTCCTATCCATGAACATGGTTTATCTCTACATTTATTCAGATCTTCTTGTATGCCTTTTGATAAAGATTTATTTTTTCAAAATCATCTTATACACTTTTTATTAAGTTAATATATTTATATTATAAGTTTTACATTGTGAATGACAAATATGTTTAACTCATTTATTACTGGTGAGAAGAATACTCTTGGTAACAACCATATTTTATCCTGAACTAGGGTACTGCACCAAATAGTGTAGAAGTTCATGTTAGTTTCCATAAATGACTATGTCATCTGAAACTCTTTTCCCTCTCAACATTGGTATTACCTTGCATTTTTTGTTTTATTATACTGGTTATATTCTCTAGCCCTAGGTTAACTAGTAGTGGTAATGAGGCATTCTTACATGAAATATATCTAATGTTTCTTTTTTAAATAGATGTTTACTAGAACATTTTTATATATAGGCTTTAGTTATTAAGGTTCTCTTCTAAGTTTATTTTTATGAAAATTGTACTATTAATAGAAATCGAATTTTATATTCTTTCTCTCTATTGGATTAAGTATATGATTTGTTTCCTTAGTAAATGCATGTGCCTTTGTGCTTAGTTTTTTCTTATGGAAAACTTCTTGTGGTACTGAGACAAAAATACATGTATAATTACATATGTAATTATACATGTATTTTTATACATGCATATATATTTAAAGTAATGTTATTTGTGATCAAATGATTAACTTAGAATTTCATAGCTATGTTTATAAATAAAATTGGCCTATAATTTTCTTTACAGATAACATTTTTATATGATCAAAATCAGTGTTACATTAATCTCAGGAAGTAATTTAGGCACCTCAGCCTCTTTTATTCTGTCATCATTTAGGACAACCTATATAAGAATAGGATTATTTATTTCTTAAAAGCTATTTTATGCTTTTTTAAATCACTTATAAACAATTTGGGCCTGGGAATTTGAGGGAGAGTAGAGAAAAGTTGAGATGAAGACTTTTCTGATAATCATTTTAGTTTCTTTTATAATTTTTAAATTTGAAATTTTTAATTTCTAATTTTCTATTTCTTTTGCTGGTTCTGGATTCTTTTCAAAATTTATCTATGTCACCTAAGTTTTTCAGTTTATAGGTCTTATTTATAGTGTTTGCTATTTCTGTAATCTACATTACACCTAGAATTATACTTTATAGTTATACATTACACCTATAAGTATAATTATACATCTAGACATTACATCTGTAGTTCTATCTTTCTTTTCATTCTGTCCTTTGCTAATTTTTATCTTTTTTTCTTAATCAATATTACCAGTTATTCACCTTTCCAAAGAATTCAAATTTATTGGTGCTCATTTATATATATATTTTTTCTTTTATTGATTTTATTTTCTTTATTATTTCCTCTTCATATCATTTAGATAATGTTATGTTGTTTTTCTAGATTCTTCAGTGAAAAGCCTCTTTATATTTTATTTTCATAGGTATAGTTAAATCACTAAATTTCCTCTAAATGCTGTTGTTCAAATATTTAATGTCTATTCTTCCTTTATCAGTTTGAAGTAAGTTTTCCAGGATTCTTCAACTCCACTTATTATTCTACCATAGTCCTGTCAGTTGCCACTTTATACATTTTGAACATACACTGATATGTTGGAAACAAATATGTTTATAATTGTTATATACTCTTGATCTATTGTTTATATTACCACACCACCATATTAAGTCTTTTTCTTTAATGATGATTTATTATCATTTCTAATTTGTTTAACTGAAATTGCTATTCTGATTTATTATTAGATCATAATTGCCTAGTGTCACTTTTATGCCTTTATTTTTAATTTTTCATGCAGTTTTAATTTTATTAAATTTAAATTTAATTTTAATTTAATGTTCAAATGTAGCTTATATACATAGATAACATAAGGGTTGCTCTTGTTTTTAATTCAACCAGAAAGGATCTGTTTTGGGATGATGAGTATAATCCATTTACATGTATGATAATTACCACCTTGTTAGAACTTACTTCTACCAAACTGTTTTGCTTTTTATTTAGAAAATTTTTATTTTATTCCTTTTAATATACATTTTATTGAACAGATTGAATTTTCTTCTGTTGCTTGGAAATTATACATTTCATTTTTATACTCTGAGTTTATTTTTAAATTATCAAGATATATGCCTTTATTTAAATCATCAATATTTTAAACGTTAATCAATATCTATAATTTTTCCTCAACTATACAAGTACCTTAACATGTTCTCATGTATCGTTTGTCTCCCATTGAATCTCCCAAAGCTTTGTTGATATCATTGACGATCTACAGCACAGATAATTTCTTTTATTTTTTTTCTTAATAAATAGGGTAATAACTTTGCTAGGTTGCTTGCTTATTTGTCTCCAATATTCATTCTCTCTCTTTCTTATAGTGATAGAGATCCTGGCTTTAGCACAGCACACTCCAAATAAAGACTACATTTTTCAGTCTCTTTTGTAGCATGATCATGTATAAAATTCTGATCAAAGATATGTGAGAAGCAATGTGTGCAATTTCTGGAACATTTACTTCAAGAAAAAGAACGTGACCTTTCTTTTTCTCTTCCTTCAGCCAGCTGCTTGAAACATATTGTCATTGCAAGACATTTTGACCATCAATGAAAGCAACATTCTTAAAAGGAAAGATGAACAGACTATAAACAACCAGGATTCTTGGCAACTGATAGATCAAAACTTCCCACCAGCCTCAGATCACCTATCAATTTATTAAGTGAGAAAAAAACAACTCATCCCTTGTATATTAGTATTTTATTGCTCCTATAACTAATTATTACAATCTTAGAGACTAAAATAAATTGATTATTATATATTTTGGGGGAGGGGTCAAAAGTCTTAAATTCATGGAGTAAGCAGGGCCATATCCCTTATGGCAACTCTAAAAATCTGTTTCCCTGCTTTTTCCAGCATCTAGAAGTTACCTTTATTTATTTGGTTATAGCCCCTTCCTTATATCACTCCTTCCTCTCCTCAGTCATCACAACTTTTATGACTCTGACCCTCCCGCATCCTTCTTGTAAGGAAATTTGTGATTACATTGGGCCTACGCTGATGTTCCACAGTAATCTCCTTATCCTAATATCTATAATTTAATCAAAACCATCAAGTCCATTTTGCCACATAAGATAACATGTTCATGAGTATGAGAGATTAGGATGTAGACATCTTTGGAGGAGCCATTATTCTACCTGTAGCACCTATTTAAACAACTGTTCTTTGGGTCAGTTTTACATATAGTTAGACCTAAATTCTAATATTCTCTTTTTTCACAAACTCTATTAGTTTCTTCTTGTTATTGTTTATTTCTATTATTTTTATTGCTTCTTTTCTTGTCAAGATACTTTTCCCAAGAATGCTTTCAAAGAAATTCTTTGTTTGGAAAATTCTTTTTAGTATGTGATATCTTCTTTTTGCCTTCCTACTTCTCAAACAAGTATTGCCTAAAATGTCCTCTCCTGGTCTCAAATGCTTTTCCACAGAGCCAATTATTAATGGCATTACTAAAGAAACCTGTGTTGTATAAATTTACATTTAATAGTTCTAAAACACACTATTCACTCAGTAAAATTTTGCTAAATGAAATATAAATTGGTTTTAATGTGACAACCACAGCAAATAAAGAAAAGCCTACAATGTAAGAGATATGGCAAGAAAGACACTAGAGAAAATGTTTATCTACCACTCAACCTTGTATGTCTTGACTTCCAGAAATATCCACATCTATATAAAGTAGCCTTGATATAAATGTATAAAATATATAGCATTAATCATTCATACATTAGGTATCCATGTACCATATAACCTGTAAAGTAGGTAGAAATTTTTTTACCCACTTTTCAATTTGAAATGGTTTTTAGTGTCCTTTTTAAATTTTTATTAAATATTTTCTCCAGTAATCAGTGATAGAATGCTGGCATTAATGACAAGAACCTTCTAATGTTGTGGCTAAGGGCACAGACACTGAAACCAGATAGTCTGGATTCGGGTATTAACTTTATCTTTTACTAGCTATGTGATCTTAAACAAGTTACTTAACATTTCTATAATTTAGTATCCACATCTATAAAATGGAATGATAATGATAGTAGCTAATTCATAGGATTGCTGAATAAATTAAATGGGTTAATAATGTAAAATACTTAGTTTCTAGAAAATAGCTCTATATATACTAGCTATTATTTTTTTTTAATGACAATTCACTTAGCCTTCAATCAAGGTTAGATGAATTAATTCAATCTTCTTTTCCTTAAACTTTATGGTGAAATTAATATAAACAGCAATATAATGAAATGCATCCTATCCTAAGAGCAATAGTCACAGATGATGATCTGCCATTAATCCTTTTTCCTGCTTCCAGGAGTGCTGGTCCACTCTCTGGCATGGAACCGGGAGGGTTAGGGATAGAGGGCAGGATTAGAGTAAGACTTCTAGCTCCTCTCTACTTCTCCCCCTGCAGGGTAATAGCCTGCATTCAATTTTTAGTAAATTTAATTGTGACTAATGGTTGTAAGAATGGGCAACTAAATTTGGTTTTAACTCAAAGTCATATTATCCAATTCAGATTTGTTAGGGAAAATAGAAACTGAATTCAGTATATTTTGATTCTGAAGTCCAGTATTAAAGGGGGTATAATTGACACTTTAGAGATAGTATTACCAGATAAAATACACAATACCCCTATTAAATTTTAATTTAATTATGTTTGTTTTGTTTTTGCTAAATCTGACCACTCTACTCAAAACTCTCAATTATTATCTCTCTCAATTTTTTCATTTTATGATGTGAAAACTTTGAAATTAATGACTACATAAAATATCTTTTATCTAGTGAATGGAACCCAAGTGTCAAACCCAGATGTTATGATGTCTTTTCATAAGTAAAATATAACCAATGTCAGAGTAATTGGGTTAAAAAAAAAACAAGTGAAAGGGGAAGAAATTTATCTTCCCCTGACTCAGTTACATAAAAAATAATTTTTTTAAATTTGAAATTCAGCATCCAAGTCACTTCTGAGTCCCTATATTACATTACCTTTTTCTTTTTATTCCTAAAATCATTAACTCATTTATTAAGATCTTGCAGGGTTTCTCTGGAGAAGTTGCTTTTGTCTGTTCAACAATAAATGACCTCACAAAGGCAGGTGGGCATTAATTATGTTAAATCGCTATTCATCTCTATCGATGTTAGTTCACACTGAATGTTTTATAACATCGACATTTTATACTGTTTATTCTCTTTTCTTTTTATCAGAGGCAGCAACATCACAAAATATTGTACCTCTAAATGAACCACATTTCCACATGCCTGTTTTTGGTTTTGGAAGTCACATCTTATGCATAAACTGATTTCAATTCTTTCCCCTTGAATGAATTTCGAGAAAAGGGTATTAATTTCTCTCACTCCCTTAGCAAAAGATAGTGGGTATTATAATAATAACAATTTCAGGGTAAAAAAAAGGCTCGATTTTTAACTGTTCAATTTACCTTAAATAAATTTTCACATTCGACCCACTAAATCACTTTATTTTATTCATTGAAAACATTTGTTCAAGAATTTCTGTTTAGCTAGACTTTAAGCAGTTCTCAGTGATGGTTGTTCTGTAATTTACTTGTAATTTTGATGTGGTCGTGGGAGGAGATCAGTATAGCATTTGTCTATACTCTGCCACTCTGACCAGTGATTTTACTTATGTATGGAATTTAAAAAACAAATAATGAAAAAACAGAGAAGCAAACTCAGATACAGAGAACATGTTGATGGTCACCAGATGGGAAGGGTACTGGAAGGATGGATAGAAAAGGAAAAAGAATTAAGAAGTTACAAAATATTCATGGGGATGTAAATTACAGCATAAGGAAAATAATTAATAATTTGTAATAACTATATATGGTGTCAGATGGCTACTAGACTTATTGGGTGATCACTTTGTAAGTTATATAAATATGTAATCACTATGCTATACAACTAAAGCTAATATAATATAATATGTCAACTATACTTGAAAATTTTTTTTAAAACTACTAAAATATTTGTTTAATTCTAATTTCAGTAGGAAATGAAGCATGATTAGAGGTAGAAAGAAAGTTAAATTAGTCTCCCTTTCTACTCTATTTCAAGATACTTAGTTGTTTTAATTAAAATTCTTATAATCCATTCTGTAGACAAGTTATTTATGTATGTGTCTGCCTTGTCTGCTGGATTTGGAGCTCTCTTAGGGCAATGGGCTATGTTGAACTTTAACACATAATGTAATAATAATTTACTACATTCGTTTAACACTTCACTGTTTACAGAGATAAATGATCATGCTAACTACCATTTATTAAGCCTCCCACATTTCAGGCAATGTGCTCACTACCTTATCCCTAGTATATCACAACAATACAGAGTAGTGAGAAATATTTGCATTTCTCAATTACAGGTTTAAAAAAAAACTGAAGCTTAAGGAGAAGGTTAATTAAAAACAACTAGAAAATATTAGAGTTGGAATTTAACTCTAGATCTCTTTCAATTGAAAATCCCTTGTTTTCTTAGCTCTAATGGCTTAAAGACCTTAGATGTGACTGACCATGAAGATGATCCTTCTTTATCCCCTGCTTATACAAAGGAATTCATAAACAATGCTTGCTATTCCAAAGTCAGCAGAAAGTGCTTCCATGGCCCTGAAGCAGTGATCATTCAGTGACACCATTGGTCATCTTCTTGATTATCTGCCTTTCATTTCTTTCCTTAGAGGGAATAGTGTAAAGAACACCTAAGGGTCCACCTCAAGTGCCCTGGTATGGGAATGATGATTAGGGAGCTAGAAGCCTAGGCCTGACACATGATTTACTGGAGTTAAGCCTCACTTTACCCATATTTAAAGTCATGAATTTGAACTTATGATGATCAAACTTTTCTATTAGCTGTATCTTTCTATAATCCACCGGAATATGAATTTCTAAGAAACTCTAGCACCTGGCACATAGTAAGTTCTCAATAATAAATACCTGGTAAAATAATGAATGAGTGAATAAACAACAACAAAAAAAGGCTCCTACCTCTGTTTCCAAGAATCAGAAACAAGGTCCCCTTTTACTTCAAGGCACAAAAGTGGAAACAAACTCACTGTTCACAATGCTAGCACTTTGAGCCTTCCAACACTTCCATCTGGCCCTGATTTTCCATTTTCCCAATTTGGAACAACTTTTTCTATTCATTGGAATCACTTCCTTTCTTATGTTTACAAAACAGATGACTTTGGAATTTTGCATAATTTATCCTACACATAGACAAACTCAAACTGAGTCCAAATACCATCCACCAGCAGCATAAAACATTGAATTGGATGTAAAAGATGTGATTCTGTATGCCTTTGGAAATACTAGTCAAGAACTTGAACCTGACAATATTTTTAATGACAATAATGTTTCCCCTGTGGGCTTCCTTGCATGCACCCTGCATGTGTTTTATATTCTTGTGCAGTTTATAGTGTTTGGTTCATAACGGTCTGGCTATTCAAGTAAATGAAGAAAAATGATAATTTTTAACATAGTTCTTACTTCCTATTTGCATACCTTACTTTGTCTAGATGTAAACTTTTAGAACAGCTGTATCTTTTAGATGCAAATGACATCGGTTGCTTATAAGCATTCTAAATCTTGGTGAGATATATATATATATATATATATATATATATATATATATATATATATATATATATATATTTGAAGAGTCAGGGAAGGCAGAGTGGGACAAGCTGAGTAAAAATCTAATTGTTTACAAATATAGTTCTGAGATAAAAATGTAGTAGAAACCACAGGAGTCATTCAGTAAAAACTTTTAAGTTTTGTCAAGAAAAAAAGAAGGTATTGATCTGGGATTTTTGTGCAGTGCTTTCCTGCTTTCATTATATAAGCAAACAGTTATGCAGTATTCCATTTCAGGCATTTTTTGTAAGCATCTTACACATATTGACTCATTTAAAACTCATGACACCTTCATCCACTCCATACTACTTACAAAGAAACAAAAGCCCAGAGAATTGAAGTCATTTGCCTAAAGTTATTCAGTTATAAAAGTGGCATAAAGCAGGTTTGAAACCAGATAGTCTGGCTCTGCAGTTGATGCTCTTAACAGCTAGACCATACCAAGCAATATCTAGAATACCCATCCTTGATTATTTCAGTGGCCTCCTAACTGGCCTCCTTATCTTCTATCTTCTACCTTTACCTTTCTCTCTATGGTAAAGCTTTGACCTACGTCATTCCGCAGATCAAAATTCTCAATGGCTCACAGCTATCCTTCCAAATGAAGCAATCCATCCTCAGCCTACTCCTCCAAGACTCCACAGCTTTGTCTCAATCTTTCTTTTTGGCCCATTTCATAAGTTTCTCCTCCATGATCTTATTTTCTAGCTAAACTTAAACCCTACTTGAACATGATTTTGACTTTCCTGGGTCTGTGGTCTTGTCCACATGGCATGAAAATTCCTCTTTAATACCAAGGCTAATTAAACATCACCAGTCCTCCAATGTGCAAAAATTACATGCTCTCTCTGTTCCCTGAAAATTATATATTCAAGCTCTAACCCCCAATGTGACCATATTTAAAGATAAGCAGTAATTAAGGTTAAATAAGGTTGTAAGAGTGGCCTAAGACACCAATGTAACTGGTGTCTTTATAAGAGAGGAAAGAGACATCAGGGTGTACAAATAGAAGAAAAGACATATAAAAAAGAAGCAATATGAAAATTGATAAACAGAAACCTCATTTAGAATTATTTTAAATGAGCTACAAGAGAAAACTCTCATGCACCTGTCACTCAATGTGTACTACTGACTCCAAAAGGAAGAGATTTACTTTGCATCTCCAACAGGAAGTCATACTACATTATTACTTCTATAGGATGAAGAAGATTCCTCCTTGCTCACTATCATCTCAGCCAATGAGAGACTGCCATAACTCAGTCAATGAAAAGTCACTATACTTTCAATTTTCATTTTTCTCCTAAAGATACTTTATTTACAACAGCTCCTCTTAAATCCATAAAAGAGCTTTCGTCTTCTTTGTTTTTCTGGCCTTGTGCATGGTTTGCCATTAGTCTGCATGTCCAAAACTGCAATACTTTGTTGTACCTAAATAAACCCATTTTGCTGGAGAAATAACTGGTTATTTGTTTAAGGTCAACAGTGAGAAGGTGACCATTCGCAAGGCAGGAAGAGAGGTCTCACCAGAAACCAACCCTGCTGGCACCTTTATCTTTAGCTTCCAGCCCCCACAATTGTGAGAAAATAAATGCTTGTTGTTTAAGCCACATACACTGTGATATTTTGTTATGGCCACCCAAACTGACTAATATACTTTCCCTTGTTCTTTAGGGTGGGAATTCTCAGTCTTGTGCAAAGTTTGGTAATGTGCTAAAAAACTGAAAGAAAAAAAAAACTCTGAAAAAAATCACTTTTAATGACAAAACAATAACTTCTGAGTAGATCGATGCTTCTTCATGTTTAAAATGTGCCCACAGTTATTGCACTTTCCTGGGTATTGTACATGACTGTGTTATTATTTTTTTTTATTATAGAAATGTTGACTGACCTGCCAGTGCTATCTTAAATATTTAAAATACAACATTCTAATATATTCTAGAGAACATTTTATAATGCATGCACAAACTTGTTTATACCATATCCTTTTCTTCTCACTCAGTAAGTTACTCACTATTCTCCCCCTTATTTCAAGAGAGATGTCAAGCATCAAACTGGAAATACTCAGTTTAGTTAACACACTTTCACATTTCGCCAGCACCTCTGAGAAGACACATCAGCAAACCGATTTAGAATTATTGCATTTAGGCATTGATAATCTGAGAGTTATAGGATAACACTATAGGTAAATATTAGAAATAAATATCAAACTTCTGTTGGCAAAAAAAACTTTGCATTGATAAATGAATAGAAACAAAAGACTGGAAATGCTGGTAGTTAGGAGGAAAGATTACAGAGTAATTTTAGTTTAGTTTTCTTAATGTTTCTCTGCATCTTTAATTTTTTTCTGATGGTCAGGTATTACTTTTAGAATCAGGGAGAGCCCCTGAATAGAATCCCTAGCTATACAGTCTCTTGGGACCTTCTTATAGGATGTCAGTAGGGCTGCCTTCTCCAATTAGCATCTTTCTTACCCTGCTCCTTGATCTAGCATCTACACTCTTCTTAAGCAACATTTATATTAACCAAGCCAATGACCTTCCCCTCAAATTAATCAAATAAGTTAACCTTATTTATGGGAGTTAATGAGTTAACAGGGTTAAGTGCTTCATAACCATAGTTAATATATTTGAATTTTGATCATGCTTTCAGAAAACATCCCCCAAACTTGGGTTCTACAGTCTTGGTAGGCAGTGGGCTATAAAAGTGTAGATGAGGCAAGACTAACCAGAATGTGGTCTCTGATTCAGTAGTTCTACCCTGTGCTGAAGTAAAATAATTAGTCCTGTGGTGTCAAATGGACACAACAAATTGCAAAGCCCGGGTTTGTTCCCATACCTCTCTCAATCACCTTTGCTGACTCACTCTCAATCAGGAAGAATAAAAAGGCTTTAGAAACAAAAAAGAACATAAACATGCGACTTTCATGCCTCATTCTGATGGAAATAAATATAAAGTAATGGGTAAAGACTCTATTCAAACACACAGATTTCATTTTGTTTTGATTTACTTAACATATCTTAAATTCCAAATGGACTTGCCCCACGACCATTTCCTTTTCCATACCCATTTGATGCTTTCCAGAGTCCATAAACTCTGCAATCCATTGTACACAGAGCAAAGACAATTTCTGAAAGCAAGGTATGAACCAAAAATAAGAATGTTATTACTTTAGAGCTTCTCAGGCATAACCCCAGCCTAAGGAAGATAGTAAAAAAAAATTTGCCTTAGAAAGAAAAAAGCATAGAATACTGATTTATTTCTCATCGAGACATTTCATGACTTAATTTAAATAAAATAATTCTAGAGCTTGGGTTGAAACTATATTTCAGAACCTCAAGCCAAGGTTATTTCCACTACATTAATGATTTTCAACCTTGGTTGCACAGTGGAACCACCTATAGAACTTTAATAATTCCCAATGTCCAGTCACAACCTAAGAGATTCTGATTTAATTGGTCTGAAGTATCACCTGTGCATTAAGAGCTTTTAAAGAGCCCTGAGTGATTCTAATATGCAGCCAAGCTTGCAAACCACTGATCACAGTGTACTACCTCTCCTAGTGACTAACACCCAACTAGTTGGGTCCCATGGTCAGTGAACAAAAAAGTAAATTGCACCTACATTGTTCACCCTCTCTGCCCCCAATCCCTACCCATATAAGTACAGATACATACTTAGCATAACAGCTATTTATTTAACCAATGGCTATCTCCTTTTACAGCAAGATTCTTTAAAGAATCAAGATAGTCTCTGTATATATATGTACATAGAAACTACTCAATTGTGCCATCGTAGCAAAAAAGATGTAGAAAATATTTATGTAATAGGCATGGCTGTATTCCAATAAAACTTTATTTATAAAAACAGGCACACCAGATCACAGGTTACATGGTTTGCTGACTTCTGATATAAAGTCTCTAAGGCAATTACTATAAAGCAATTACTACATTTTTAACTGGTACTGTGATGATTCTGAGACAGCCATCTTCAGAATTCCCTTATAGTTTTTGGAGGGTATTTGCCTGCCAGAAGAAAAAGACTTGCTGCAGAATACTTCACCTCTGCCTATTTCTGTTGTTAAATAGAGTCATTCTTTTTAGAGCAGTGGCCATGGCTACTCCCATAGAGCCCATATGCACACATATTTAGTACCTTTCTATTTGACATCCCAACAAGGAGAGTTCTCCCTCTGGGCACCTCCAACTCCTTCACTGTACCTGAATTTCATCAGTCATCTTTTTTTCACACTATTATTTTATGTGTTCTATTTCTTATTCTAGATCATAAGCAACTGGAAGACAGTTACTATAAGTAATACTACTACTAATTGTTATTATTGTTATCGTTTGCATATGTATGGTGCTTTACAGCTCATAGTCCCTTTCACAGTGGCTAGTCTCTTTGATCAGAACACCTCCCTGGGAAACTGGTTAAGCAATAATGATGATCATGATCATCTGGATGTTAAGATGAGAAAACTGGGACTCAACAAGATTATTGAGCATTAAGAGGCAGACTCTGAACTTGAATCCAGATCCTATGATGACAAGAAAGTCTATTTAGTGGAGGCAGAGAAATTGCATATAGATTCAGAGAGAGAGCTGTATTCAAATTTACTTGATATTGTCTACAAGGAAGACAGAAGAAGACAACATACTTGTGTTCATTGTGGATGTCAAGGTCAAAGAGCACAATATCCAACAGGCTGTGAAGAAGCTCTATAACATTGTCATGGCCAAGGTCAACAACCTCCCCAATCAGGCCTGATGGAGAGGAAAAGGCATATGCTCATCTGGCTCCTGACTATGATGCTTTGGACATTCCAACAAAATTTAGGTCATCTAAACCGAATCCAGCTGGCTAATTCTAAATACAAATATTTTAACAGAAAAAAAAATTTATTTGGTAGTTTTGTAAACTTGAGCAAGTCATTCAACCTCTCAGAATTTTTGTTTCTTCAACTATAAAAATATGAATACCATTAAAACTTACCTTTCGGGATTGTTTTAGACACAATCTGATTAATGTTTCTGGCATTATTAAGAGCTCAATAATGGCAGCTACCATCACTGGTATAATTAACACTGGCATTGTTGCTGATTATCTGGAGTTCTTTGCACTTTGTGCATGCTTCCATTCACGGTTACACGCTTCATTGTATTCAGTACAGTGCCTTTAATTTAATGAGTTTTCAATTAATGCAAAATGAATTTAATTAATTAGTCAGTTTACCAATGACTCAGTTATATAAGCCTATATTTAAATGTTCCTTTCACTATAAGCTTTTTAAAAGTAATGAAAATATCCCCAAAGGTTGGGAAAATTAGATGACTCCCTTTAAAAAGATAGCACATAAAGGGAATTTCCTTCCCATTTCAAAGTGAATCTCCTTAGCCAAGTGTACACGCGCAGAAACACTTTTGTTAACCACTTAAAATAAGAAAACATAATCTGCAACAGATTTTCTGTTCCTTAAAGAATCATTAGGTCTTAAAAGTCAACAAAAGTAAAGCTGTCAGTAGGATTTTCTGGATTAATAAATGCTCAAATTTGGCTGAATGGTTAGTAATAATGATAAATTCTTCTTAATTTAGAATTTTTCTTGGAAGACACTTTAAAATACCCCTGGAGAGCTCTGGAGAGGGTCAAAAGTTCAGCTTCAGAGCTTGATTTGGAGATACCTCATTCAAGCTCCCCAATCATCCCTCATGTGTTTGCTGGGAAATCAATGCATTGATTATTTAAAACATACTAGTACCTACAATGTATCAAACACTTTCCTGGGCATTGAGATGATGAAAGATGTAAAAGATGTGGCCTATGAGTTCAAGCAGTTTATGATCTGCTTAGTAAGAAAAGATGTACAATTCTGAAACAGAGTCTAAAGTATCTTATGGGTGCTGACCTCAAATTTCAGAGACGAGGGGTGGGGGAGAGAGACAGAAAGGGAGGGAAGAAGGGAGAGAAGAGAGAAGGATCATCCAAGGATCAAACTAAATCTAGCTTATACCCAGACATCAAGTATTAAGCAGGAGACTAAGCAACACAAATTGGCTTTTAAAGTTAGTCAATATGCAAGGCACAGCTCTATAACTACATTTTAGAGTGATTAGTAACACGTCTCCAGAAATCTTGAAGGGCATTCTTAAAGAAGAGGGAAAAAACGTGGTCTGTGCCAGAGAGAAGAACTGGAAGTCTTGATGAAAGTCTAAAAGTTAAAATTAGTCTTCAATTAATAAAATTTTAAAACAGTTGTTCAGAGATGAACTGTTTTATCATTTTAAGGAAGGAGCATTGTGGAGACATGGGGAGACACTGGTTGAAGGAGCTATAGGAACCCTTGGAACCAGATGGTCTCTCAGTTCATTCCAATCCTAAAGCCCTGTAGCTCAGTGCCTTGTAGATGACTTTGGAACGTTGGAATGCTCAGTCTCCCATTCTCTCCTTCTCTGTGTCACTGCTTGAACAATATGCATGAGATGTGGTATGAAGCAAGAAGTAAGTAGTATACAAACACAATCATTGTCTCTGAAACCACAGCTTCAGGTGAAGATGACATGTGGAAAAAAATACTTGTTTTGCCTTTAACATACTTAAAGTGATAAGTTGTAGGGCACACATTATGGAACTTCATTTGGAAGATCCAAAAGCCATTAAAAGGATAATTTAAAAAGACAATAATAGCTAATATTTATTGAATTTTTACACATATATGCTAGATGTGGTTGTGTTTTTTATGTATTGAGTCATTTAATCCTCTTGAAGAAAGTGACCTTTGAGAAATTGATTTTTTAAAGAATAAGACACTAACATGTCAATATACTGAGCAGGTAGAATATAATGACTGAGTTCAAGTTCTGAGTAAAGACTATTGGTTCAGAGCAAGGTCCCAATAACATTCCCTAATCCTCTAAGTACTGGAGAATTCTAGTTCAACATTCATCAGATGAAGGGTGATGTGTGCAGACATAAATGATATAGATTCAAAAAACTCCTTAGACTAATCATTTATCAACATGCAGTTCCAGTGAAAATAAAGTAAGCATTTTTTTTTAAGTTATGGATTTCAGAGAGACATTTGGAGAACTTGGTATTAAACATTTCATTCTATAGTGGGAGCTGTTAAATTTTTACTAATAGATTTTAATAATTTTGTTGTGGTGGTAGAACATGAAGACAAATAGATTGAGCCAACTAGATTGGCAAAACTCTCCACACTTTAACAGCTCATATCTAAGAACCACAAATATTTCAAATCACCAACTCCTAAGAAAACGTATGAATTCCAACTACAAAGAATGGTAAATACAGGGGCTAGAAGCAAGGGAATCATGATTTCAAGTCCACATTTTGCCGCAAGTGTTAATAACACTTGTACACAATCTCCAATCAACAATTCACATTCAGCAAGGAAGGCTTTGTAACAGGCAGAGATAGGCACAGTTTCTGGGATTTCTGTCACAAACAGTGTTTAGCTGTCCGCCCTTCAGGAATTGCTTCAGACACAGAGCTGCTTTGCCCAAGGTGACTCTCGTTCTAGTGTGGCTCACAACTAAGAACTGATAGAGGTTGGATTGTAAAGCCCTGGCCATTGCAAAGTGGAACAACTCTGAAGGCCTATATTAGTTTCAGAGTTCTTTGTAGTGTTTGCTAAAGCTACCAGGCAACTGAGTTCCCTATGGCAGCTCTACCTCTCCCTCTGCCTACTCCTGCATTCACTCCCTCCCTCCTACAGTCATTGATCCCAGGGACACTTTTTAGTAGATACCCTTTACATTAATTTCTGTATCAGCATTCTACTTCCTAGAGAACTCAACCTTTCACACATTGCTAGTCACTGAGCTAGAGGTTACCTGCATCATTTTTCAAAGAACAAAGGTCAAATTTGCATGGAGTAACCTTAAAAAATTAGTTTACTTCATTGGGCCTCAGCTAACCATTTATAAAATAGAGGCACTGCATATTAGGGCTCTTCTATACCTATGAGACCATATATTTTATGGAATCTTTCCAGTGGCAAGCAGAACAGGAAAGCCCTACCTACAATGTGTGAACCCAGAAACTGAAAAATTCATTCTGATGAAAACATTACATTTCCAACTCAGCTCTCTAGTACATACAGTGTCACGTTTCTGCTCCGTGATTTAGACTTCAGATCTGCCAATAGCTGAAATATAAGGAAGTACTTGTGAAATTTACGGATGTATCAGTTATTTTTACAAGAATGGGTTTTGGAAAAGGAAAATCACAAGGAAAAAAAAAACATAAAAACTCTGGCCTCTGCAAATGAGAAAAGGGTTTAAAATTTGGAAAACATATATCTTTGAATCAAGTATATATATCGGTGGAGCTGAGTACATAAGGCAGAGTACTGTTTGTTTAATGCTCTTTAATCTAAACCAATCTCTTTGTAAACACAAACTACTAGGCTGAGGAATATTGTGGAGCAAGCACTAGAATTCAAATGGCCTAGTCTTGAGCCAAGAGCTGCATCAGCTTGCTGTGCTACCTACCCAAGGCAATTTGGGTTCTCTGAGGTAAATTTCTATTCTGTAAAGTGAACACTTTAGCAATTGCCTTACTTTCCTTGAAGGGATGCTGGGAAGATAAAGTGACATGTGGATATAAAAATACTTTGATAAGTAAAACAGGAACATACACATATGATGTATTTTTATCTTTTCTGTATTTTCAATCCTCATAGTAAGAAAGGTAATAGAGCTCATCTTATCTTTATCATCTTTTAGTAAAACAGAGGTCAAATTTCCTCTAAAAAGATTCTGGGAAGATGGTGGAATAAAAAACACCAGAAATCTTTTGTCTCAACTTAGAAATCAACTTAGACATCTGCATTGGCAGAATCTTTTTGATGTAACTATTCTTGACTTTGAGCCTATGAAGGCTTGCAACTTCTAGAGAAGTCCTGAAAGATAAAATGCAGTTAATTTCAGGCAATTTTAATGCTTAGTACAGTAGCAACCACCTATTCCTTACCCTCATCTTCATGGCAGACAGGTATGATACATTCCTGGAGCAGCTTGCACATAATTTTACACCATAAGAAATAAAGATGGGCAAAAAGGCCTCTGCCCTCCAAATATCTAGAACCTGTTCTCTGATCACTTATTGTTGCTTTTTTTTTAAATACAGATTATTGAAAATTAGAATTATTTATAAATAAATTATTTAAATTATAAAAAGCTTCTGTATAAAACTGAAGTACATTTCATATATATGTTTTTATTGAATTTTCATATTAATGGAATTTTCATTTATTATGATACAATAAAAACTAAAAAGGATTTTCTAGATTATAATTTAGTTTATTGAATAAGTCAATATATTAGATTTTATAAACCATCTTATTTATTAAAGCAATATTTATTGATTCACTATTACATGCTAGGCAAAGGCTAAGCCCTGGATATGCAACAGTAACATTTTTCCATAATTTTATTGAGATATAATTGAAAAATAGAAATTGTATATGTTTAAGATGTACAATATGATGATTTGACATATTGCTGCTTCTGATCATAGATCTGCAGACAAAAAGTTGGAGATCACTGTTGTGGCACCTCCTCCCATTGTTGCAAGTCCCTCTCCTCCAGTCAAAGTAACTGTCAGGAGATTTAAAGGGCGAGTGTTCTTCTTCACTTCGTTTTATGTTTATCTTTTTGCCATTTTGGGGGTTGGAGAGAAAAGACTATGACATTCAAAAATAACTGAACATATTAGAAAAATTTAAATGACTTTGCATGCTCAAGGAAAGATGATGCATACTCAGAAAAGACCTGATTTAGAACCTAATTTTCAGAGTTTCTACACTATTAGATTTGAACGTTCAGTCTGCAAAAAGATTACAAGGCATATAAAGAAATAAGAAAGTATAGCAATTCAAAGGGGGAAAAATTAACAGAAACTCTCCTTGGAAAACACTACGTGGCAAGTCTACTGGACAAAGACTTATTTAAAACAGTTATCTTAAAGATGTTCAAAGAACTAAATAATGATGTGGAGAAGTCAAAAAATGATGTATAAATACTTTGGAAATATCAATAAAGAGAAAGAAAACTTAAAAAGAAACCACAAAGGAATTCTGGAGCTGAAAAGTATACTGAAATTAAAAAGAAAAATCCCTAGACAAATACACAGGCAGATTTAAACAGGCAGAAGAAAGAATCAGCAAACCTATAGATAATACAATGGAAATTATTGAGTCTGAGGAGCTGAAAAGAGCAAGATTTTAAAAAAGTAAAAAGAGCCTAAGGGATATGTGGTACACTCCCAGGTGACCAACATGCAGACTGTGAGAGTAGAAATGAAGAAAGGCAAAGAAAATAATGATTAAAACTTTCTGAATATGATGGAAACATAACTATAATATCCAAAAAGATCACCGAACTCCAAGGGAGTTGACCTCAAAGAGATCCATATGAAAACATACTGTGATCAAACATTTGAAAGACAGAGACAAAGAGAATTTTAAAACCAGCAAGAGAGAAGAGACTTGACACATACAAAAGATTCTCAATAAAATAATCAGCAGACTTCTCATCAGGGACTTTGGAAGCCAAAAGATAGTGGACAGCATATATACAGCTGACCCCCCAACTTATGATGATTCATCTTAAGATATTTTTACTTCACAATGGTGCAAAAGTGATACACTTTTAGTAGAAACTGTACTTCAAATTTTAATCTTTCCCTGAGCTAACAATATGCAGTATGGTGCTTTCTCATGATACTGGACATTATAAAATGAGCTTTGTGTTATATTATTTGACCCTACTGTAGGCTAATGTAAGTGTTCATAATAGACTACGATAAGCTGAATACTAGTAAATTAAGTTTATTAAACTCATTTTCTACTTATAATGTTTTCAACTTAGGATGCTTTTATTGAGACATAATCCCATCATAGGTCAAAGAACATATTTATTCAGTGTTAAAAGAAGAAACTATCAGCAAGAATCTTGTATCTGTCAAAACTATCCTAAAATGAGAAAGAAATTAAGATATTCCTAAGTAAACAAAAACTTAGGAAGTTTATTACTGCTGGATTTGCTCTGCAAAATAACTCTAAGCCATATAAATAAATAAAGTTCTCAATAAAGGTAAATATATGGGCAATTACAAAAATTAGTATTATTGTAACAATGGTTTGTAACTTTGTTTTTTGTTTTCTATATGTTTTAAGAGACTAATACATTAAAAATATTAGTCTAACAACTACTGTTGTTGTAATTTTGGTGCTTAATTCCACATTTTGTTTTCTACATAATTTAAGATACTAGTGATTTCTTTAAAATGCTAGTTTATGTTTTGGTGTATAAAATATATAAAGATGTAAGTTTGTAACATCAACTTACCAATAAAGTAAAAAAAGAGCTGTAAAAGAGCACATTTTTTATATTATTGTAGTTAAACTAACAGAAATTCAAATAATAATGCAATAACTGTAGGATATTACATGCAATCTCCAAGGTAACCATAAAGAAAATCACTTTAGAATATACGCAAGAGAAAATGAGAAAAAAATTAAATATTTTTATCACAGAAAAATTAAACACAAAAGAAAAATGTAATGTAGAAAACGAGGAGCAAAAAATGCATAAGGTATATGAAAAACAAATAACAAAATTATGAAAGTACATTCTTGTCAATGATTAAATATAAATAAATTCAATTTTCTAATCAAAAGACAGATTATTTTAATGGATAAAAATATATGATCCAATTATACACTATCTATAGAAGATTCACTTCAAACCCAAACCCAAACAGATTGAAAGTAAAAGGATGAAAAAAGATACTCCATGCAAATAGTAACCGAAAGAGACTAGGGGTGACTATACTATATAAGACAAAATAGACATTAAATTTAAAAAAATTTACAAGAGACAAAGAAGGACTTTGTATGTTAACAACAGGTTTAATACAGCAAGATATAACAGTGGTAAACATTTATATATGTAATGGCAGACCATAAAAATATACAAATTATAACTGACAGAATAGAAGGAAGCAATAGAAAGATCTACAGTAATAGTTAGAGATTTTAACCCTCCACTTCCAATAATGTATAAAACAATCAGACAGAAGATAAGTAAGGAAATAGAGGACTCAACACAATAAACTAACTAAATCTTACAGACAGATATAAAACACTTGACTCAACATCAATAGTATACACATTTTTATCAAGTACATAATGGACATTTTTTAGATAAAACATATGTTACACAAATTGTTTTAATAGATTTTAAAAGATAGATATCATAAAAGTTATCTACTAAAAGCATCTCAGGATGAAGACGAAGTTAAACATCAGTAACAGAGATAAAACTAGAAAATTTACAAATTTGTGGAAATTAAACAACAAACTTTTAAAACAATGAAACAAAGAAGAAATCATAGGGAAATCAGAAAATACTTAAAAATGAATGAAAATGAAAACACAACATATCAAAACTTATGGGACATAGTGAAAGCGGTGCTGAGAGTAAATTTTTATAGCTACAAACACATTAAAAACAAGAAAAATCTTAAAATAACAACTTAACTTTACAAGTTGAGAAGTAAGGAAGATACTAAACCAAAAGCTAGCAGAAGAAAGGAAATAATAAAGATTAGAATGAAGATAAATAAAATAGAGAATTAAAATACAATAAAATCAATAAAACCAAAAGTTGATTTTTTAAAAAAAGATTAACAAAATTGACAAACCTTTAGCTAGCTGGACAAAAAAAAAGAGAGAGAAAAGACTCAAATTACTAAAATCAGATATGAAAGTAGACATTACTATCTACAAAAATTAAAAATATTATAAAGGAGTACTATGAATAATCTTACATTAATAAATTTGATAAACTAGATAAAATGGACAAATTCAAGACACACAAAATCTACTAAGATTAAATCATAAGATTAAATCATAGAAAATTTAAATAGATCTATAACAAGTAATGAGAATTAATGAGATAAATAAAAAATCTCCCAACAACAACATAAAAAGCTCTAAATTTAGAACTTCACTAATGAATTCACTAAGAGCTAATACCAATCCTTTTTTTGAAATTTACCAAAAAATTGAGGAGACAGAAACACTTTCTAATTCATTTTATGAGTCTAATGTTATCCTGATACCAAAGCCAAAGACACCACAAGAAAAAAAAAATACTATAGATCAATAACTCTTATAAACATTGATGCAAAAATCTTCAACAAAATACTAGTAAACCAAATTGAGCAGCATATTAAAAGGATTATACACCACAACCAGTTGGAATTTATTATTGGAATGCAAGTGTATTTCAACAGATGAAAACCAATCAATATAATACACCACATTAACAAATGAAGGAGAAAAATGTGATTATTTCAGTTGATACAGAAAAACATGTGGCAAAATTCAACACCCTTTTAGAGTAAAAGTACTGAACGAACTAGAATTAGAAGAAACTATCTCGACATAATAAAAGCTGTAAATGGAAAATCCACAGTGAACATCATACTCAATGGTGAAAAACTGAAAGCTTTTCCTCTAAGATCAGGAACAAGGCAAGAATGTTTGCTTTTACTTCTATTTAATACAGAACTGGAAATTCTAGCCAGAGCAATTAGGCAAGAAAGGGAAGTAAAATGCAATCAAATTGGAAAGGAAGAGATAAAATTATCTTTGTTCTCAGACAATATGATCTCATATGAAGAAAATCCTAAAGATTCTATATATACACACATACATGAGAAAACAAAATGTATTGGAACTAATAAATTCAACAAAGTAGCAGTATACAAAGTTAACCACAGAAACCATTTGCATTTCTACATACTAGCAATGACAATCTGAAAAGGAAATTACAAAGACAAGTCCATTTAAAATAGCACCAAAAAAATAAAATAGTTAAGGATTAACTTAACCAAGGAAGTGAAAGACTTAAACAGTGAAAACTACAAAACGTTGCTGAAAGGCATAGGTAATGACTTTAACAGGAAATAAACTTTCTCCAAAATTCCTAGTAGACATCTACTTACATCTCCTTGTGCAGACTATTTATGATAATATTTGCTTCAGGAGAGACTAGTAAATAAAGTTGTAAAGCTATACATATTGCTGCCCTGAACAACTACCAGGCTTCTATTAATAAAAAAGGAAGGGAGAAAGGACTATGGTTATACAACAGTCTTGGATACTAAATTTTTATATTTGGACTTAATGGATTATTGAGAGCATGTGACTGTATATAAAATAATAATGCAGATTATTTTTATAAAACTGGTAAAGTATCTGGAGATTATATGTATTTAAAAATAAAGAAAATTAATAAACATGGCAAGTATCAACGACAGGGAAAACAAAAACTTGGACAAAAACTTAAGCAATCAGAAGACTTCTCTTCTGACTTCAGAAGAGAAGAAAAACCATTTTAGAAAGTTCCCATTTTTTCATCCTTACTTAGCTCTAGAGTTCCAGGTTATAGTACATCGAGATCTTCCCCTAGGAGACTAATATCAAGACTAATATCACAGATTCTCCTAGTTCAAGTGGACTTCACATCAATTAAGACAACATTCCAGCTTAGTTTTTAACTATGATATCCCAGACAAGCAAATACTTGGCTTCTGCTTGAACATATTTTCTGACAGGGAGCTCACTACTCTTCCAGATAGTCCATTCTATTTTTGGACAGCTCTAATTACTGACAAAAGATTTCCTATAATAAGGTTAAGATTAACCTACTATAACTTCACCTTAATCATACTTTTCCACTACCTGAAGTCCTACAGAACATATCCAATTCCTCTTTCATGAGAAAGTAATCAGTTATTTGAATACTTTTGTTAAGCAACCCACTCACAGACTTCGCCATGTCAAATTCTTCTTCAGGCCCTCCAACCACTTCTAAATAATATGGTTTCACATTCCAGTGACATTTTGAACACCTCTTTTTGGATGCACTTCATCTGGTTAATGTCCCTTTTAAAATGTGGCACCAGAACAGAACACATGATTGCCAGATGAAGTAGGGGAAAAAAATTCAAAGAGCAAATTTTTGAATTTTATATTATATTAGGAGATATCTTGTAATATAAGTTTCCTTTGGGGGATCTTATGGCAAAAGACAATCTTTATAAAAACTTATGGAAAGCCATGCATTCCATCCCCCAGGACTTTACCAAACACTACTAAAAAAGTATCAAAGTCTAGGAACGAAGTAAGAGAGAATGGGATCTGGGTGAGCCATCCTCTCTTTCAGGAATCAAAGAAGAATTGCAAACTAAGATTCTTTTAACAATCCTGAATATCAAATAACTGCAAGATGAGATCTTTTTCCAATACCTTGCTCTACCCATAAGGAAAACATGTCCCAGTTTGCTGGATTAAAACACCCAGGCTCTGTTTCTGATCTGCAGTCTCTGTCAGTATTCTTTTACTTCATATCTACTCATTCCTCTTCTTTATACTCATTCAGAATGCACTAATGAAAGTAGCCTGCCACGTGGCTTTCCTTTTTGCCACTTTTATCAGGAAATGTGATTAAAGAACTCGGAGTGAGTTGTTTTATGCACAAATATTCAGACAGTCTCTTAGCAATAAATGGCTGTCGCTTCTATTATCTGTCTGGCTTTGAGTTCCATTATCTGTTGTGAATTGGTGCAGGGCTCTGTAAAACAGTTTTTAGGCAGCCTCATTACTCTCTTCTACACCTTCTGCTCCATCTGAGAGTGTTGCTGCTGTGATTGCTGGATAATGTTTGCCATTAGACAAGGCACATAAAAGAATCAAGCTATGACTAATTCACTTGATGGCTGTGTGCCCTGTGCCATGCTCATTAACACCTCCCAACTCCGTTATTAAAGAGAATCACAGAACAGACCTCAGCATGCTCACACTTATACTGTGGGTGCTTTATTTTCCCATTTGAACCACATTCGTATCACTGACTTGTCCTGTTCACCCTTACCTTCTACCCCAGGCCTATTCCACTCCTCCACACCTAAGTTTTTCACTGAGTAAGTAAATGCATGTTGGAGTCTGTTGCCAAGAGAAGCCTTTTGGTTGTCTGGAAATGGGGGTTTATGCCATCTGAAGAATCAACCATTCAACTTTCCATAAAAAGTCATCCCAAGATGTTCCTGGTGGAAGTCCAAAGAGAGAGCAATAGCATCACCTTAAAATGTTAAAGTATACCCAGCCATTTTGTAACCATTATTTCACATAAGGTTTATAACAACCCTGTGTGGTAAGCTACATAAATAGTATTCTAGCATTTGTTTTATTATTAGATTCCTAACTCAGAAGAAATATACAAAAGACAGTTATCTATAATACTGGGCAAAAGCATGCACACATGCACACACACACACACACACACACACACACACACACACACACACAGAGAGAGAGAGAGAGAGAGAGAGAGAGAGAGAGAGAGAGAGTGAATCTATAATTTCTTTAGTACTGATTCACAGTATTCTGACTTAAGACTATAGTGGCATCACAGTTGCCTTAATTATTAACTCCAATTGAATAGTCATAAATCCATATGGTAATCATTACTGTTATTCACCAATATCTAGGTATCCTCTACCTTTGAGTACTTAAAGGATTGCACTAATCCAACTCTTGAAATTAGGTGTGGCCATGTGATTAGACTTGACTATGAAATGTAAGTGAAAATGACATGCGTGTATTTCATGTGGAAACATTTAATTGCAGATGCTTTATAGCTTAGCTCTTTCCTTTCCACAGGAATTGCAGAAGCATGTATCTATATGGATGTTCCTTAAAATCTAAGTAGCCTAAGATATTAGCTTACCATATGGAGGTCAGTTATCCTGGAAAAATACCTGAACTTTAAATGAGCACTAGGTAAAATTTTATTATGTTAAATTACTAAGATTTTTGGAGATATTTGTTACTACAGCATAACCTAGTTTATATTGACTGATATAGTCTTCATTTGTTCTAGATATATGTAGCATAGTTAAATAAGAAAAGATATAATTGAACTTAAAGTCAAAATTTCTAATCCAATCTAAGACATAAACTCTTCCAGGTACCACGTGATGTTGCTAAGGATTTTCATTGCACAAAAACAACCATCTGCTGAAAACAAGTAAAGTCCGAAATCTAGTCCATGCTCTGCACACTAAGTTGTGCATCTTGGTTCAATGCAGTGCCCAGCAGTAGTGTACATTATTTTAATTCACATAAAAGTGCTTTATGTGAAAGCTGAATCCTTGAACCCAGATGTCACTTACCTTGTGGATGACCTATTAAACATTACTTAACTTCTCTAAAGCTTTTTTTTTTTTACTTTTAAAATTTGAACAAACATTTTTACTATTTTGGTTTTTAGGAGATTGAAATTGAATGTTATATTAAAATGCATATTTAGTATCTACTACATAAACCAATAGCACTCAAACTTGAAGCATTAACTTTGATTGTTGAGAGACTTCATCAGTAAATGTGTAGGTAATTTTTGTGAAT
Source organism: Macroglossus sobrinus (assembly GCA_004027375.1). Lineage (NCBI taxonomy): Eukaryota > Metazoa > Chordata > Mammalia > Chiroptera > Pteropodidae > Macroglossus > Macroglossus sobrinus. The sequence goes on along the minus strand of PVKZ01004738.1, from coordinate 13,277 downwards.
AGAATAAATGACCACTTTCCAAAATAAGTGGCTTGAAAAGCTTCATGGTAGCTCCAACTGAAACCAATTGGTTGGAAAAAAGAAAATATTTCTAAAAGAAATGAAAAGTAAAGCAGTCATAACAAAAATGCTTCAGTGAACAATGATAAACACAGTTAAGGCAAATGAAAAAATAGAAATTGCAAACAAAGAAATATAATATCTCAGCAAAAAATCAAAGTATAAAAAAGGACTAAATTAAGATTTTAGAACTTAAAAATACAATAACAAATAAAAAAACTCTGGATCAGTTCTACAGCAAAACAAGAAAAAAGTAATCAATGTACTTTAAGAACAATAAAAATTACTCAATCTAAACAACAGAGAAAATTAGGCTGAGAGAAAAAAATAAAATAAATAAATAACAGCAAACCCTCAAGGACCCATGGGAATAAAACAAAAATCTAACAGTTGTATCACTGGAGTTCTAAAAGAAAAAAAAAAATGGCGAGGCTGAAAAAGTTCTTGAAGAATTAATGTATAAAAACGTCTCCCAATTTAAGGGAACAAAGAAAAAAATGAAAAGAACGTGTAAGTTACACATAAACATACAGATTGAAGAGCTCATAAAATACCAAAGAAGAAAAAATAATAAAAGAAATTTACATAAAGACATATCATAGTCAAGGTTCTGAAAACTGAAGACAAATTTAAAAATACCAAAAAAAGCAAAAGAGAAATAAAACCTATGTGGAAAAACACCATTCAAATTACAGTTAATTTCTCCTCAGAAATCACAGGGGACAGAAGAAAGTGGCACAATGCTTTTCAGTTGCTTAAATAAAAGAACTGTCAACCAGAATCCAATATCTGGTGAAAATACTCTTTAGGAAAGAGAGAGAAATCAAGCCAATCTCAGAAATAGAATAATTAAGAGAATTTGCCATCAGAAAACCTACCATAATAGAATGGCTAAGTAATTTCTCTAAAAAGAAAAGAAATGATAAAAGAAGGAATCTTGGAACATCATAAAGGAAGAAAGTACATGGTAAGAAAAAATATGGATAAATAAAAATAAACTTTTCTTCTCATAAGTTTTCTAAATTATTTTTAACAAAGCAAAAATCATGTCTGATATGGATCTAAATGTATGTAGAGAAAATATTTAAGAAAGTTATATTTTAAGTGAGGAAAGGTTAAGAAATATAAAGGGAAGTAAGTTTTGTATACTTCACTTGTGGCAAAATGACACAAGTAAACCCAGAAATAGATTCACAAAATTATATCCAACTGATTTCTGACAAAGGTGCAAACATAATTAAATGGAGGGGGAAAAAACTTTCAACTAATCTTTATATCTTATATAAAAGTAAAAGTAACTCAAATGGTTTGTGGAGTTAAATGTAAAATACAATACTATACAGCTTTTATTTAAAAAAATAGAAAAAAAATCTTAGATATATTGGGTTAGACAAGAATTCTAAATAACACTAAAGAAATGACCCATAAGAGGAAACAAATGATAAAATAAACTTCATCAAAATTATAGATTTTTGCTTCAGGAAAGACCCTATTAAAGGGCTGATAGAATAAGATTCAGACTGGAAGAATATATTTGCAAACTACATATACAACTACATATACAAAAACTACATATACAAAAGGAATGTTACCTGGAATATATAGAAACTATCAGAACTCAATAGTAAAAACAAGCACCCCAGCACATGAAACATGTTCATTGTCATTTTCCATTAGAGGAATTCAAATACCATATGAGATATCACTACACACCTATCAGAATAACTAAATAAAAAATAGTGACAACACCAAGTGCTGGTGAGGCTGCAAAAATGGATCACTCATACATGGCTGGTGGGCACATAGAATGATACAGCCACTCTGGAAAACAATTTGGCTATTTAAATAAAAAAAAAACTAAACATACAATTACCATAAAAAACAGCATTCTACTCCTGGACATTTCTCCCAAAGAAATGAAAACTTGTATTCATTTCAAAACTTACATGCAAATGTTTATGTCACTGTATTAGTTTGCTAGTGTTACCCCAACAAAATACTACAAACTGGATGGTTTAAACAACAAAAATTTATTATCTCACAGTTTTGGAGCCTTGAAATCCAAGATCAAGGTGCCAGTGGAATCGTTTTCTTCTGAGGGTTGTGAGAGAGACTGTCTCATGCCTCTTGCCTAGCTTTCTGTTGATTTGCTGGCAATTCTTGGTGCTTCTCGACTTGCTGAAGCATCACCCCCAATCTTTGACTTCATTTTAACATCCTCTTCTCCCTATGTTCATGTCTATATCCAAACTTATTCTTTTTATAAGAACACCAGGCATATTGGATCCAGACCCAACCTAATGACCTCATGTTAACTTGATTACCTCCATAAAGACCCTATATACAAATGCAGTCACATTCTGATATACCAGAGGTTAGGTGTTCAATATATGAATTCTGGAGGAAGGGACACACTGCAATTCCTAACAAGCACATTTAATTGTAATATCCCAAGACTGGAAACAACTCTTGCTTTTTCCCTCCTACCTTCTCCTCTTCTCCCCACATTCCCCTTAATTTCTATTTATGATTCATTCAAAAAAGTTTAGCCTTCTTCTTTGATATCTTGACTCATGACCTCTGAGTATCACTTTCCTACTAAGCAGCTTGTCAAGAATTTTTCTAAGCCAAGACATCTTCTTCCTCAAGAGAAATTTTTGTGCCATTTAAGAAAATAAATTTATTTTTCTTACCACACATTTGCTAAAAAGATGCTCCCTGTAGATACAGTCTGGCCATGTGATGAGGGACATATCTAGTGACAGAGGTGATCAATTAATCTTGATCTTTTATCTGAATAATTTCTAACACCGGCCTCTTCAAAACTGATTACGCTTGGGGAAACGAAGCATCTCAATAATCATTACATGAAAAATAATAATGCAAACAAGTAAGAATATCTGTGACAGTCATTTTTCCTTTTTGCTTGTTAACCAAATCCCAATGTTGCCTGAGCAATAATATCTTAGAGGACCAATCATGAGGGTTTTATGGGCTGAATTGTGTCCCCTAAGAACTTGCATAATAAAGTTCTAACCTCCATAATCTCAGAATGTGGAAATATGGTTTTAAAGAGGTAGTCAAATTAAATGAGGTCATTAGGGTAAGCCTTAATCTATTATGACCAGTGTCCTTATAAGAGGAGATAAAGACACAGACACACTCAGAGGAATGACCGTGTGAAGATATAGGTAAAAAACAATCATTTACAAGCCAAAAAAATAGGCCTCGGAAAAAAAACAACCCTGCTGACACCTTGATCTTGGAAATCTAGCCTCCAATATCATGAGAAAGTAAATGTCTGTTGTTTAAGCAACCCAAGCCATGGTACTTTGTTATAGCAACCTTAGGAAACTAATACAGTTGCTCTAAGGCAATCATGGAAATTTGTTTTTACTTTCATGTGGCGCAGTTATGAAAAATTAGATATAGGAGGTCTTTTAGGTCTTTCAAAAAATGTCTCTTACATTGTGATTCAAACATTAGTGTATGAAGAGATGATGCTTGAAATTATAACAGACACCTTGAAAGCATGAAATAAAACCAATTCAGAAATATCGATTAATTTTTCCGTTTCTGATCCAACTTGAGAACTAGTAATCTCTGGACATCTTGTTTTATAAGCTTTATTAATAAATATAATTTTTTTGAATTAATTTTGACAAATGCTTTCTTATTTGCAGCCCAAAGCATCAAAACTATTGAATTTACAATCATGGCATTAACTGTTTTCATATGAAGTCAGCCCAATTCTTTGTCTGAAATCTACAAGACTCATCGTCAGAGGTAATATTAGTATAGCAAGCACAAGAATGAATTTCATCACATCAGAAAGTGGTGGGAAACGGATAGAGGTACATGAGGAAAATACCATTAAAATGTTTTTAACATCATTTGTGTAAAAGGAACTCTCCCTAGAGTTGGTTTATTAAATTCTTCATTCAAGAAAATTTTACTGAACATCTACTGTTTATACTATGTTTGTTTTCATATCCATTGAAAGGGATATTGGGTTTATTTATACTTTTTCCTGACTCCCATTCAAAATTGTTCACTGTGTATAGAGATTACATATTTTCTCAAGACCCATTTAGCTGACAAATAGAACCAAATGGGTGAGGTAAAGCCTGGCCTGTTGCCTTTTGCTCCACAAGCAGCCAGACACTTTCTTTTTTATCTTCTGCCCCACACCACGATAGAGAGTCTACCTATAATAGGAAAACTACTTGTCATATCAGACAATACTTGAAGAAACAATGTCAAATGGCATAGACAGTGGATAGCCAGAGAGAGACTATGCAGTTGTAATTCTCTGCTCTAGAAAGTAGCTCATTAGCACAAGTTGCTGTGCAGAGGGCAGTACAGTTTGTTAAACCATTCTGATGCCACTAAGACATGGTCAACAGCCACTGTCCCTTGAGCCTTACTGCTGCAGAGGTGGGAGAATTGTTAGCAAGTTAAATTATCTTTCTGAATCAAGTAATTCATAACTGGAGTAAGAGGGAAAAGGTAAAATAAGCCTCAAGTTTTGTTTTTGTGTACATGTGTGCAATGAGTGCCAAAGACTCATTATTTTCCTGCCAGGTGCCCAATAACTGAAAAGCCACTTTTGAGGGCGCCATCGCTACCATCTCAGTATTGTTGTTGCCCCACTACAGGGTGGGTAGGGGCTGGCAGTGAAACAAGCTGTATTTTAATTGGCCTCCTCCTGGAAGGGAAAGAGCCAAACATTTGCGGGATGCTTATTGGAGCCAGTTTCAGAGTAATAAAAGTGCATCTTTGATACACAGAGAGTTTATGTTCTTCATAAAAATGTTAATTGCAATCTTTGCAGAAAGGAGTGGCAAGAATGCTTTTCCCCTTCGGCTTTTTAATATGAATATGGTTATACTATGTGGATGACCTCGTATTCATTCAAGAGGGGCAAGGCTTAAGTCCTCTCTACAGCATTTCAAAACCCACTTTAAGAATTCTTCCACTGTGAATCTGAGAGTATTAAAGCTCTTTTCATGGAAAACTGAAAAGCAATCTATTTGTTTCTTTTATTAAAAAAAAAATCTCAATACAAATACACAAGGGGGAGCTTAGAATATTTTTTTCTTTCAGTGAGTATGTTTTCCCAAGGTCAGTTTGGAGGTTCTTCCCATTTGGCTGAGAAAATTTGGAGCCCCGTTAAGTGCGTTCACAGCCCTCTCTGTGGCTTGGAAACCTTCCCCACCTACAGATGCTACAAGAAGTTGCTGATGTTTTTCCAGGGTCCCACTGTTTTCTTCTCTCACTACAGAAAAGGAAGACAGGGTGTTGAGTGAGGTTTTATTTGTCCTGCAGGATGATTCATTCAGCAAGAGTTTCCAACCCAGAATTCTTGTCTTTGCTCTATTCATTTCCCATTTCCCGGCCCCCACCCCAGCTGCTTTTATTTTTAAGTCCTTGGGAAGGTTTCCATTCACGATCTTCTATCATCCTCTCCCTCAAATCTCAAAATAATAATAATAATAATAATAATAATAATAATAATAATAATAATAAATTTTTTAAGCTAAATTTCACACAATTGCATTCAATTTACTCTGGGAACTTGTTTAAAGGGCAGGAGTATTGAAACAAGATCAACAAAATAATCAGTTCTGGGTTACATTAAACAGCATCCTCCAGACTGAGCCAAGCATTAAGAGGGAAAACAGCTTCCTTCAATCCCTCCCACCATGAATGAGACTCTGTCTCAAACACTTTTTATTGAATATTTCCTGAAATGATGTCTGTTTTTCCAATAGTGAGAATGTGCAGTCTTTTTCAGAACCCAGTCCCAACTCTGATCTAGCTGCAGGCAGGTGTTACTCAACAATTGTAGGCTGCTCTGGTGCTCACAACAGAAGCTCTTTGCTTTCTGAAAGGCATGCCATTTTTTCAAAAGTGGTAGGGTGAGGGGACACTAAATATAAATAAATCAAAACATTGTAGACGAAGTGGAGAAAACATCATACCACCTAACTAAATTTCATTGAAGCTATGCAAATCCAGGAGAACAGAGAAGTTTGTGTTCATAAAATCTGATATCTAGCATCTCTATTATTTTTTTCTAATTCATTATAATATGTACAAATTGCTATTCTTTAAACCTTGTCTATTTTCATCTGCAAGTTGGACAAAGAAAAAAATAAAGAGAAGTAATACTTCTTATGAAGGTGTTGCTGCCCAACTTTATAATGCATTGCCCTCTTATTCTAGGTCACATAAGGAACAGTCATGTAAAAATTGTCTCTTCTGCATGTTTTAAATCAGGCAGTCCAATATGGATCAAGGAGCGCAGGTTAATAGCAGCTTCTGTAGACTTCAGATTATGGGAGGTAGGGTCTAACCCAGGCAAAAGTGACCAAGATAAGAAGGAACCAGCCAAACCAAAGACTGTTAGTGAAAGCAGGGGTTTTAACTCAAGGAAGACTTGCTACGAACACCAAATTTAAGTCAAGGCTACTGTCACAAAATTAGGAATTCACAACGAGATTAATCACCACCAAATGCTGTGATGTTCTCCTAAAGGTATGAAGTTTACAGGTACCTAATAGGAGAGATGTGAGGATGGGGAAGAACCTGGTGAACATGTTACAATTCTGTGAGCAGTGGAGAGATCTTCCCAGAAATGTTGATATCTATGTCAATGATGTTGTCTCTTCAATTGACCAAGTGAAGAATGTCTAGGTGTATCAAAGTGAAAAGAGGGTAGTGCAAGAAGAAGGAACCATATTAATGAGGGCATGGAGACAATCAACAGCATGGTGCAGAAGAAGCACAAGCAAATAAAAATTATGAAAGAACAATGCATTTTGCAAATAAACCACAAAATAACATGATTGAATAAATGAATAAGTGGCATGAAATAAGTAGGTAATAACAAAGAGCATGGGTGACATTTTAGAAGGCAAATGATACAGTCAAATTAATGCATATGGCAAGAGTACATTGCAGGATTTGGGGAGTCAGAAGACAGAGATTTGTGACTTCCACTGTTTTTCCTTTATAGTCATACTAAACATGCTATTTTGTAATTTAATTTTTTAATGTGTATCTTTCCCTATGAGAGCAGGCACAGATACTTTTTTGTCTTGTTCACTTCTGTATTCCCAGAACCAGATAGATGTCTGGCATACAGAAAATATCCAGTCAATTTGTGTGTTGAATAAATGAGCATATAGATAAATGAATACACAAAGCATAAGAAAGCCTAGGCCATTAACAACTGGTATAGAAACAGAGATAGACCCATGCAAGTCTGTATGAGATATTAAAATAAACAGTACTTGGTAAATGATCGTATTTGGGGCAAGAGACAGGGAGAAGTCAAAGGTGACAGATTTGGGAGGTGTTTGAGATAATGATGCTGATTTAGGTAGGTACAGGAGGCTACTTTCACAGGAGCTAGAGTGGGACCAGATCCAGATGGAGATAAGGTTGGCTTTGGTGCTGCTGCGTTAAGATAGTGATGGCTATCTAGCAGAAACATAGAACTGGGGCTCAGAAAAGAAGGCAAATCTAAAGAGAGGTTTGCTTCTACCTGTAGAGAGGTATCAGTTAAAGTTGTGACAATGATGAACTTGTCCAAGAGAGAGGGCAGAGAAGAGAAAGCAAACAAAGACAGAACCTTAGAAATGGTGACAAGATGAGATGGTGTCTGAAGTTTGGAAACCGGGTGTTGATCTCCTGATTCAGTTATCTGATCTCTTATCCACCAGAGCAACTCGGAAAACACCACAGATCCCTTTCCTGTCAAAAGAGATGAGGCCTTTAAATATATGTTGTATCCCAGCCATTAACTACAATCACCAGTTCTTGCATCAACCATTAACAGCTACAAAGCAGCTCAGAGATTGCCACCGGAGGCTGTACATTGCAAACTTATTTTTCCCTCTGACGCTGTTTAGTTTCTGATGATGGTATTAAATGAAAGGATTGTTTTTAATGAGCTGGGAGGGAATCCACTTAACCAAATTGTTCATAAAAGAAATAAAACACATCAAGACTTTGCTTTGAGTCAATCCACCAATATAGGATCCTGCATTGCAAGAACCTTCTTATGTAAATATTTACAAGGAGAGTAAAAAAGGAAAGTGGTTTGGGGAATCACCTGATAGAATAATACAAGAACAAACTTGAATACAGTCAAAATGGCTTCACCAACTACAGGGCTTCCTCCCAGAAATTTGCTATTGCCTGGGGTGAGGAAAGAAGAATACAGAGTTAAAGGGAAAAGCAGCTTCTGGCAGAGCATCTCTGGAGCCTCATTTCATCTCATCCCTGAAAATTGCATTTTTGTTTTTATCAAAATTTTGAAAAACTTATAAAAAAACTTCTTGATGATATTTATAAATTAATTCATAATCCATTAAACCTATAATCAATCTCTATTCTTTCCTAAAGTCTTTCCGTAAATGCCATTTTGGTGCTTGGGGTCTGTAAACGGGAGTAGAGCTTCCTCCTGGGTTGTTCTCCCCAAGTCCCCAGGCTGGCCCCTTTGCATTCTCTTCAAGGTTGCAGTCTGTTCATGCTGCTATGCATGGGTCTATGATGCTTTCTCAGTCTTCATTTCTCCATCTGCCTTGTTGAGCCTGATTACAAAGAACAGATCATTAACAGATATATAAATTATCTCATGGTTTTGTAACTGCTCTCCTGCCCTCCCCTCACTTCTCTCTGGGCTCCCATATGTAATCTTTTGCAACTCAGAGCACATTTGAAACAAAGTTGGCTCACAATGCATTTTACAAATAAACCACAAAATAACATGATTGTAAAAATGTTAGCTGCAAAAGTAATAAATAAGGAAATAAATAAGTGTGTAACCACAGAGGCTTGTCTGGCTCCTCGACCCTCTAACCACAGGGGCCCTCTGCTGTCTGTCCTCTCTAGTAGAGAGGCCAGGAAAGTGGAAAGACACCTCATCCTTGCTCAGCAGTCTCATAGGTCAAAGTTACACAGAAATAGATTTTTTTCTTTCATTGTGAGATAGACAGTTTTATGTCAGAGCTATCCAACAATGAAACTACCAGAGAATGGGAGAAGTGGGCTGCTTGCCACATCTACTATTTTAGAGCACATAATAGGGGTCAGGCACTGTGCCTGGATGCATTCATGTGAGAACTCTTTAGTAACCCTGGGAAGTAAATGCGATTAACCCCAATATGCAGATGAGGAAATTGAAGTCTATCAAAAAACACATAGAGATCAGACTACAACATTTCACAGATGCTATAAAATTTCACTAGTAATTAGAGTGCCATGAGGGAGCATAATATTTTTTTACTTACTTTCAAGCCCGGCTGCTGAGATGTCCCCATTGTCAAAACTTTGGGCATTAAAACACCAAAGCCTAACCACCAAGCTTGTCAACACTTTTACTTTTACTTTGACATTCTGATAGCCCAAAACCCCTCTTCACCAGAAGACCTCAGTAGCTGAAGGTCTGCCAAGGGTACGACCAGTACAGTCCATCAAAGGTATAATGGCGAGCTAAAAGTTGGGCCTGGAGCTGAATAATAGAGTATAAAATTTTCAATTTAGGGCACAGAATCCAGTATTCAGCAATATTTTGTGCTCTACGACAGGACTTGATATTAAAACTAGAAAAGGGAGCCCCTAATGATTGTCGCTCTAATATTTAGAGCGACAGCAGCATGTTAGGTAGGCACTTTGAACATGATTCCTGCATCACACGAACTTTGAAGACCCTATTTCTACCATGGTCATATGAACAGTGCCCTTCTCCAGTGTTATGCTGTACATATGAGGGGCAGAGCCATTCGAAACAGCCTTTCTTCAGAGAGATATTAAAAAACAACAAAAATAACAAAAATATGACACAAGAAAAACACGGTTTCAAATAAAATTTAATGATCAAAAGAGGGAGACAAATGAGCATGCAAGTGATAACTAGGGGTGAGGGTATTTACAAGTAGAGTGTGTGGATTGAGAAAGGACCCACTGTTAAGTTTATCAAGTTCACATTCATTAAGGTCTTTGGTTTTCAAAATTCCATAAATAAGAGTTATTATCCCTATTTTTAAATGGGGAAAACAGAGGTTCGAAGAGGGAAAATGACTTTCCTAAAATCTCCAGCTCTTAGGTAGAAAGCCAAAACCAGTGTCCAAGTCTCTAGGCCCCACCTCAGGGCTCTTCCCCTTCCCTCTCACCACAGTATTGGAAGAGGCAGAAGAGAATCAACAGCAGCCAGGTGTCCCAGACTCAGGAGGAGGCTGCTGAAAGCCAGAGGCAGAGAAGAAAGAAAAGAAACCTCAGCAATGTGGGAGGCATAGAGATGATAAAAAGGGGATTGGGAAAGGGGTGCATGACATAAAATGACCCACAACACTTCTAAATTTATTAAAAGTCAAAATAAATTATTCCTCTGTAATGTAGCATTTCAAATGCTGAAGGTTTATGTTTTTAATACAAACTTTACTGTAACTCAACAAGAATGGAAATCTTTTAAAACTGATTTTTCATATCTCTATATTCCAAAACAAAGCATAAAAAATATAATCTAGCCTTTTTTTGTGGGGGGAGGTACTATAGGCTGTCACTCTCTTCACTGAACTCTGATCCCCGATGACATTTTAGAGGACTCTAAATTTATAGAACTGCTTGACTTCCACACTCAATTCAGATTGCTGTGATTTTTTTCATTCCTGAGGATTTGTGGTAGATTTTTTTTTTTTGTCTCCTCTCTTTTTTTCAAGCCATCAATCTTGTACTTCTCTCTATTTCAAGCAGTCTGTCTGTGGCAGCTCCTTCTCCCACTTCTGATTTGCTGGTTTTGATCTCATGTATATCTGTAGTAACCAAGTTTATTAGCAGTTTGTATAAACAAAAATTAATCAAGCTTTGAGTGAAAGACTAGAAGCCATCAGCAAACTATGTAATATTGGGCATTAAGTTCAAGCCCTTCTTGTGTCTATGCCCATGTCTTTTGCCTATTTACCAGTTTTAATTTTGTTTTCTCATTGAGCAGCCTTCAAGACCTGACTCAAGTAAAACTGCCTTCAGAAAAAATCCCATGAATCTCCCAGCAGAAATTGTTTCTGCCTCTGAACAATAAAACTATCAGATATGCCTTGTGGAGGAGGTGGCACTACTGCCTACCTTGGGTTTGTGGTCTGTGGGGTTGCTCCTTCTATTGTAGCTTAAGTTTAAAGACAATATTTGAATTTTCTCTTAATATCTTCTCTCAACAGGGCTTTGACCATAATTAAGACATAAATGTTGTCCTCAAGAAGATTTCATCCTCATAGAGGGCCAAATAGGAGAGAGAGAAAGGAGAAAACGTTGGTGGGGAAGAAGACAAGGGAGGGTGATGGGAAAGAGGGGAAGAGAAAGGAGAGAGGGCAGACAGACCCTTTAGTCCTTTAGCTTCTGGCATTTCCCAAGTCTCTCGTTAGATTCTTTTCAGCGACTGCCAGTAAATATAGCCAATGGCTATGAGAGCTAGACTGAGGGACTGGTCATGGGCACCCAAATGAGCCCCCAGCCATGCGCACCAGAAAGGACACCAAAGGCCAGGAGTTCTTGCTGCCTGAAGCATGGGGGAAGAGAGACCAGCCCCAGCTGGCAGGAAACAATATACTTCTGTGACTGTGGGTTCGGCCTTTTCCTGCCTCCCAGCAGCCTGGCTCCATAACGCCGAGCTTGTCCTAGGGTGAACTCCTCAGAAGCCCTCCTGCTTTCAGACAGGTATTCAAATGAGTGTATGTTTTATTTTAAAAGACTTTGTTTAAAAATACGGTCTCAGAACTTTCTCTGTTTCTCTTGTTCTCATACTCACTAATGCCAGTATAAGAAAACTAGGCGAGTTTGAAATCAACAAAATCAAAGCAATTAAACATTGGTTAGACTCCCAATATATGCCCTATGAATATTCCTTCTGTGGGACTTTCCACAATCTGTGTCCCTTGGACTTGTTGTTAAGTGAATGGCTATACGTCATATAACATGGATTCTGTTCCTATTCATCATAGTATTATCCAAAGGTGTGCAGCATGGTGCAGTCACATAGAGTGTTTCCTCTTTTACAATCCCATAGCTTTGATTGATAAGGCTGCATTGGTGGGTGTTGCACATCATTTCTGTCATTTGAGGTTTTCCAGCACCTCCTATTCTGGCAACAGCACATCACTTTTCCTTTAGACCACCACCCCTCCCACTCTCAATCAGTGTGATTTATGAAGAACTGACCTTGCTCCTCCAGGCTCCACTTATAGAGAAGACCCAGGCTTGGCCATTCAGCATACTCAATCTCACTGGCCACAGTAACTGAGTTAGAGATGGGCACATGTCCATGTCAGTCCATTAAGAGTCAATTGTGGAATTTTTGCCAAAATTACTTCTGGTTAAGGCTTTTAAATTGATAAAATGTTAGCATACAGCTGCTGAAAAAACACCAAGAAAAAGAGATTTCTCATAAAAAGAGATGCCAGCACAGAGAGGAGCATAGCTGGTAGAAGAAGAGATGCATAGTTCTAATTTTCTTACTTGATACCTATTGTAATTATTTAGTTATATGATAAAAATGTGATTTTTAATCTATTTTGAGTTCGTTTTCTGTTAGTTACAATTATAAGAGTCTTGATTAAAGCAGAGATGAATGTAATATCAAATTCCTATCATAATACTTAGTAGTTTATAAAGTAACATCATATGTATTTTCTCATTTAAATATCATAAAAATTCCAAGTGTTGGCTGTTATCATGTTCTCTATTAATCTATGTGAAAATGGTGGTTAATTGACCCAAGCTCTGGTAACCGGAACTAAAATCTTACATGTCTGCTCTAAATCCAGTGGCATTCATCCTTGTTTCAAGGTATTTACAGTCAAATACAGGAAAGAGTCTGAGCCCATGTACAAAGCTAAACAACAAAAAAACAGACAATCCATGCAATGTTAAAACATACCCAATGATGCAGCATTTACTTGTCAGTAAAACTGACAGTCATTAGAGCAAGTGATTTGTGTATTCCAAGGGGACAGAATGTTGAGGCTTGGGCAGCATTAGGAGAATGTGCAAAGGAGAAGAGATTACATTGCTGTTAAGTTTCCTTACAGAATTTTAAGGCATCTTGGGATATCAGAATTGCCTTTAAAAAATCTTCTGGTTCAATACTATCTTTTTACCAAAGAAAAGAGAGAGAGAGAGAGAGAGAGAGAGAGAGAGAGAGAGAGAGAGAGAGA
>PVKZ01004737.1:0-71646 GCA_004027375.1 Macroglossus sobrinus | reverse complement strand
CTCTGGCTGTGTTATTTCCCAGTTAAATCCTGCTCTGAGATCAGAAGAGGAAAAATGCATTTTAAATTAATTTATATAGTTAACCTCATCTAGTTAACTGTGCCCCCAAAACAGCAGGTATTTAATACAGGATGAGTGAATAGTGTGCCAGAACATTTCGGATGACAGCCAACATCCCTACATGACGTCAGTAACGTCACGTGACAGGACACGTTAGTACTACCAGGAAGCGAACCCGCGATACCGCGAAGACTGTGCACGGGAACGGCGTGTGCGACTATACGCGGCTGGGAGACTGACGACAGGTTCACGACTGCCATGGAAACAGGCCCTGACACAGACCACCGTGAGAATGACAATCAGATGCCCTGAAGGGAAGGACGGAAAGGGACATTTAAGACATCACCCTGTTCTGCACAGTGTGCTCGCTGGTCAACGCGTGGTCAGATGGCGAGGCGAGCGAGCTCCCCACTCAGGAAGACGCGCTGTCGGCCATGAAGGCGACGACTGTCCCTGGCTGCCCGCGCCCCGCAGCCCGCACAATACGCATCACCCTGTGACAGTGACACTGTCGCTTCACGGCGCCCCCGGGGGCCTTGACCTCGTGCTCTTCATAGCGACTTCTGACTTGTAAATTAATGTCTCTGAAATACTCATGAATTCTTACTTGAGTACGACTGTTGTATTAATTATTGTTTATTAAAATTTAAAATCTGAATGATTTATCAGCTTATTTATGATAAGCACGAGAGTCCTTGGCAGCAGAGCGCTGGACGAGCAGGAGGGGAGACGGGCGCATGAGACAAGCCCATCAACATCAGTAAATCATGTTAAATGCAATCTCCAGTGAAACACAGCATAAGCCCTGCGTCCACGCAGGGCGTGCTGTCTACGCTGGGAACATTAACGTGACCACTGAGTGTTAGTCACTGGGGGTGAACGCAGAACAGCAGATATTTCAAAAAAAGCCCTGACTGTTCAAAAGGAATTGCTACGGAATATAAATCCAGCAGCCCGAAAACATCTGGTATTACAAGACAGAAAGCACGACAAATGGCAGCAGATGGCCTCAGCCGGGAAGCAGAACCACGGCGTAGTCAAGTACAAACTGGAACTAAACGGAGATATTTTACAGAGAAATAGCTAAGGAGGAAGACATACACACTCCTGGGGGGAAAAAAGTACATGACTAAGACACAGCAAAAGGAGGAATACTCATAAACAGGAAAGACTGGTATGAGCAGATCAGACAATTATCTGAGGACACCGGCATGAAAAGAACAGAGTGAGCTGTTGCCATAGAAACCATTCAAGAACCACAGGACACCAGCACCAGGGAAGAAAAGATCACAGATCACGCTTTTTGCAAATTTAGACTTAGGCTCCAAGTTAAAGAAGGGCTGTCTCCAGTTATAGAAAGATATCGAAGTTAGAAATCTGAATAAATCGGTGCGGGTCGCTTCCCTGTGACCACCGTGACTTGAACGACATGCTGAGCGACGTTCTGTTCTTTTAACTAACAAAATGACCTACGCTCATGTCTGTTAAACCCAAGTGCAAGAACATGCAAGGCAATTCAGAAACTACGTTATATCAACAATAACTCAGAATAACTAACACCACGCAAGTCTGGTAAAGATATTCAAGGAGCCTCTGGACCGCTCATCATAAGGGCTAATAACAGTGTTCCCATCACTTTTACCTCTTAGACTTTTATTTATTTTCAGAATGCTCATGACATTAATGTCTGAACACTCACCGATCCCTAAGGTACTGTCCTCACTCCCATCTTTTAAAGTTTCTGAAAGTATGACTCTGACACGAAAACTGCTTTCTTAGGGAATATAGTAAAATTACTTTTCCTAGTTTCCTTCGAAAGCAATTCCAGAACGCTAAGAGGGAGTCTGTGACACCACCACGCACACCACCATAGGCACGGCGACCTTTTCTGGCCTACCTCAGTTATGTCACGTCTGTCAGCCGAACACTGAGTTCCCAGGTGAGGGGCAGTTTAATTTAGACACTACAATAACAATTCTAGAAGTCAGAAGGGGGTATGAAGAACATGGATCCTTCAACGAGAGGCTGCGAGTGGATGTGACTTTGAATGGTATTTTCATCACAAGCATTCTTCCATAGAGACTCAGTTACCAGGTTTTACTCCTCTTTTTCCTTCTGGAGTGTCTGCTGCATCCCCATCCCATCCCCATCCCATCTGTCTGTGAGCATCTTGGTTCAGAGCCTTACCACGAGCTAAGGAGTCTACATATGGTCATCCAGCATGTCCCACCCCAGGTGAAAGCACCAAATGGAACTTTATTTTCCTGCTGTTCGACTCTTACGACAGAAACAGAAAAGACAGCAAAGGGAACAGGAGACTGCAAAGAGGCATGTTGGAGCTAGCCCACAAGGAACAATTAGATGATAAAAATTAGGCCACGTGCTAAAAGGCTAAAGATGCGAGTTGCTTTGGATCATATCTCAATTTTCAAGAACTGGAATTACATTGAACTTGAATCTGAGTCTCCGGTTTATAGAAAAAAGGAAGAGCAGAGGAAGAAATAAAATGACATTACGAAAAAGCGAGCCTTAACCAAATCCAACACGTAGTACATTTTGTAGGGCCGTGTTCAGTTCTTCCGACAAATCGGTGGCACAAGAAGAGGGAAAGGGGGATAGAGAGCGATCCGGGAGAATAACAGACATCTAAGTGCCGAGAGCAAATGGAATGTGCAAACTCTTTGTCGATTTCCAACTGAATGAACTAAGGAATAGATAAAATCAAGGAAATCTGAATATGGCCTGGGGAGTAAATGTTATCAGGAACAACTGGGACGATGAAGTCATGATTTCTCTCTCTCTCTCTCTCTCTCTCTCAGCTGCTAAGGTTCTTCACCATCGGAGAGGCCTTGGTGGGACAAGGACAAACCCTCCTGGCGACCACAACCGCCAGGCTGGGCCCGCTCCGTCACAGCTGCTGCGACAGCGACTCCCTACCTTCAAGAAGAGGACAGGTCCCTCGGGAGCCCGAGCCTAGACAACGTCTCACCGACCCGCGAACAAGACACTGGACTGTCACCTGCCAGAAAGGTGCCACAAACCATCCATCCATCTTTGAGGTCGACAATTATAACAACAAAGGTCCATTTGGTGCCTTCACCTTGGGTGGGACATGCTGGGTGACCATATGTAGAAACGCTGACCCTCAGATTCAAATTTATTATTAATGTCTATATTACCTAATTTTGTTTGCCTACTCGAAGAAGCCTACAGCCCTTAATCAGATGGTCGCACTGATCAGACTGGCATTTGCTCGACTCGCGATGGGTGGACATCTCCCAAGCAGCGACGCACGCACTTCGAGCTGGGAGCACATGATTCTTGTCAGACTCATGTTGCCTGTCTTTTTGGGCCACAATTCTGTCAGGTGATACAACAGTAAGCGATTCGATCTTGGATCCTTCTCATGCCTTGGTCTGAATTCGGATCGCAACTGGTACAGCCAGTCCACTGAAAAGTGTTATTTGCCAATTCTTCCAGCTTTTCCATTAGGGACTGTTCTAAATTCAGCTGCTATTCTCCAAGGGTTTCATAGTCTAGATTTTAGGAAATTACAGGAAGATTTTTGGAAAAAATCTGAGGACAAGAACTACCTGTCACGTAAGAGAACGTGGTTTTTTTAAGTGTCTCTTTAACCACTGACATTTCAAGTGTGATGCCACAGAATAAACAGTTAATGTATTTAGAGATTATTTACAAATTAGTAGAAATATCTTATGAAAACACAGCCTTATCAAACAGGCTCTAAAAAAGAAATTCTTAATGTATTTTTCTTATTCTCCACATTTTAAGCATCTTTTTTTTTTTTTTTTTTTAAGCACCTGTGTTCCGTTGGTTTGTGTCTGTGTCCCCATCGAAACTACACTTCTTCAGGTCAGAAAAAGGAGAGACGAATGTGCCAGATGCTTTGCTGACTCGTGAAAGAAACGTAAGCTGACAGCAGACAGAACAGGCTACCTGGTGAGTTCGGTGTGTGAGGGGCACGGACAGAACCTCGGACTCGGAGGCGGGGACTGTCTGCTCAGGTTGTCCCCGTCAAGGGCACACCTGTGATTGCCTTTAAGTCTCCTCGCACGTTCCTGTCCACCGGCCAGGACAGTGCTGGGGGCAGACTACGGCTCTCCTGATACCACTGACGTCCCCTACTCTATCAAATCTGTAATTTAATGTACCTTACATACATTACGTGCATGCAATTGGGATGCACGAAATAACCCTTTGACAACTGTTACTTTATCTTTTTGGCTACCACAAAGATCAAACAAAATAAATATGGACGTTTACCTCAAATTCTAAGAACTTACAGTGCTGTCAGTCTCACATATAAATGGTAGTTGACTTTAATTAAGTGAAATGGCTGTCCTTGATTTGTCCTTTTCCTAACCTTGCTCAATTATTTCCTACCTTCTGCATGAAGCTGAGACTACGTTCAGGCCTATAAACCCTTTGAGTATTAATTAAACACGCAAGTTCCGTCTCCTTGACGGAGTGCAGACTCTTCAAGGGCAGGGATCGCAACGCTGTCCATCCTCTGCTTCCTTCCTTCTGCTTCCTCCCGCCGACAGCCGGCCTCTCTCACGGTGCATATGTGTGGGAGCACCACGACGCACCCTTAATGAAGACACAGGACGCGCACGGAACCAGCTGACCGTGCTCCCTAACGTGCGTCAGTAAAACCATCAGGGGGCCATTAGAAAGGGAAAGAAAACACCCCGAGTGCCCCGATCAACAACACAGTCTCTAACAAGCCCCGCAGCCACTGGGGGCTGGCTGCAAAGCAGCAGCCACATCCCAGAGACGCAGGGTCCTCTGAATGCCTGCCGCTGTCCTATTGCAAGGTGCCACTCTATGCTTGTTCTCTACCTACACTCACCGCATCCGGTGCATTCAGGCCCATTTAACAAACTTAAAGCATGCTATCGCTCTTTCACGTAATCACAGAATTCTGATTGCTGTAATTTGCCTTTGTGCCATATGGCTGGCCATACTTTTGTTTACTTGTGTGCTGAGTCCTTAATTGGAGATGCAACTCCAAATGACATCATAGGTAAATGACTTCCAATCTATCGCATGGTTTCTAGAAAAGGACGTGGTAAAAAAAAACAAAAAAAAAGTAGAAAATGCCTATCCAAAAAAGTGTGTGCGCACACGCACACACGCACACACACACACACATACACACACACACACGCATACACAGACGCTCCAACATGTTACTACTCAAAATCCTAGATTTTTCCCGTTTCCTCTACAGCCGGGGCTTGGTTATCAGTCCTGCCACTTAACAGCTGTGACGTCCTGGACGTACTACTTGACTGCCCTGGAACTAAGTTTCTCAGCTGTCATACCCTTACCGCCACCGTCTGCTCCATACTGCGGAGTCTGTACACTGTTTCCACACGGTAATCCACTGGACACTCACAGCACCCTCATCCCCATGCTAAAGATGACTACACTAAGTCACACGCCTGGGAGCAAGACCAAGGTTTCCGTACAGAAAATACTACTTATTCAGAGTCTGCTTTGAAGCTCCAGTAAGACAACAAGTATGTGAATGCATTTTGTAAACGCTAAAAATTTTCGTAAAAATGCAAAATAGCATATTATTATCCATGCTCCCTTATTAGGGAGGTAGTAATTGTATTCGATGATCTCTAAAGTTACGTCTAAAAACTTCAAGGGTTTTTGAGTTTTCTCTTGCTATCAGAAAAGTTAAAAAATAGATTCCCACTATCTAAAGACTGGTAACATTTTGAATAGTGCGATCATGCTCAATAGTATAGTATAGAAATTCTTTTCTTCATACTAATACAAGAATCTCTGCTATGTTAATCATGCACTCAGCAATCAATCAATCAACAAAATCTAGCATCTGCTATGGACATACTGAGTACGCAAACAAGCAAACCGAAGACAACCTGTAGGAAAGTTCTGTAAAGGACACTGACAATACACGCCATCGTAGCTCACGTCATTCCTTCCTAAGTAGGAGTATTTTTCAATGAAGCGGCGTTTAAGACAAGAGGATGGTGTCAGAACCACAGCAGCTTCCACTGTGACCAGGAGTGGCTGTGTGATCGCGTTCTGACAAGGAGGGACAAGAGAGACTGGTGCAGGCGTCCAGGAAACTTGACTCTTGGTCGCTGAGAGAGCAGAAGGGAAATGGTGGCTGCGCTGTCCATGCCGTGCCCTCCTCTCCATCCCTGCCCGCTGCCCTTCCTGCCTTGGAAGTGGCTGTGACGTCCAGAGCCACACACTGTCCCGAAACCGCAGCACAGCATGCCCACGGGTGAAAAGCCATCTGCGAGCGCGATGACACCCAGCTGCCACGCCGGACCCAGAGCGCCTCTCTCCAGACTCATTACCCGAGACAGAGAAATGTCTTCACTGACAGCCACTGCTATGTTTTAAAAGGGTTTTCCTTTTTTTATCAGCTAAAAGCATCCCTACTTGCCTTCAATTATCCAAATGTCTTCAGTGCCTCTGAATAAACAAAATCTCCTCCCTTACTCTGAATTTGCAGCTCATTTCAAAATTTCTTCTCCAATACCGGCTGAGAGCATCCCTAACCTGAAGGCTGTCTACCGAACCCTCGCTCAGCCTTCCAGGGCCGAGCCTAGGGCCTGTGTCCCTCCAGAACCTTCCCCAGGGACCCACAGGGATCGGCTCCCTAAGTCCCCGTCCTCTATTCCTTTTCCAACAGCCACTGACCATGCTCCACCTCCCGTATCTGATTCGCCACGGAGACCTAGCCTTTCAAACTGGCACGGTACTGAGCCAACCTGAAACTCTATTCTAAGAGTTTCCAGGCCATGGACGCGGACGCCCGCGTTCAGGCTCGTGCGGGTGGACCCCGCCCAAGGCCTCACTGCAGGGAGCTCCTCTCCTGCCCCTCACGCTAGGGACACGCAGCCCACGCTCTCCTCGGGGCCAGAGATTCTCGTCCAAGGGTGCAAATCAGAACACACCTGGGAAACTCTTCCAGAACACGTGTGCTGAGGGACCGCCCATGCCGACGAGAGCGTGTCCAAGGGCCCAGGCGGCACCGGTGTGTACCCGGGGTGGGGTTTTTCTGCCCCGTGTCCGACACTGCGCCACTAAGACGGTGGCTACTGGCCCGCAGGCGGCTACTGAGCACTTGTAATTCATTTAAATTTAAATCTGCCGTCTGAGACTCAGTGACTGGAAAACTACCTTCAGAACTTGGGTGCGTGAATTTACACTTCAACTGCAAATTTTATGAAATCTTTCATGCGTATTTCTGATGAAAATCTGACATCTGATTTGACATGTGCTATAAGTCGATTTCAAGTATCTGGTATGAAAATTTGTACAGTGCCATTAAAAACTGTAATTACATGTTGAGATGATATTTGGAAACACGGTTGAAATGTGGGCTGAGACGATCAGTTTTAAACTGTGTCTAAGGTAAGAGACAACGCTGTCAATGTCAAACTCGGGAAACCCTCCAGGAACAGAGATCAGCAATCTGGCCACACGAACTGGGGTGATGTTTCTGCTGTTCGGAGACCTGCGTTACTTTCTTGGCCTAAGCTAAGCTCTGCAGAGCAGACCGCTGTACAGGTGACCACCAGGTCAGCGAGGAGTTCTCTGTACTAAACTGTATCGTATCTTGATTCACGACACGGAACCAGGTTATCCTGGCTGCGTGTAACAACCCAAAATCAAGACCGAGGCCGGCAGCGCTGCCGTGCGGTTTCCTCGTATCCCCAGACATTCCATGCCGAGGACTCTGAAATCCAAGCTGCAGGGCTAAATGCAAACCGCTCCGATCTTTACCATCGCGAAGGTGAACGCACAAATTTAATTTCTAGTCTGCCACATTTTACTCGTTCTTAAATAAAAGCATTTCTGAGTTTTGTTGTTGTTGTTTGTTTTAGGTGAGGCAATCCTTGGTTGACCTCACAGATTGCAAAGACCTTATCAGCTTACAATCCTTATTTTTTAAATTCTTTTTCGCCTATAGCACCTCATCTTCCTAGTGGTCTCCCATCCAAGTACTAACCACGCCCGACCCTGCTTAGCTTCCGAGATCAGACGGGATCGGGCTCGTTCCAGGTGGCATGGCCGTAGACGCATTGCCGAGTTTAGATTTTGAATCTCAACAGGGCGAAAGGCTACTAGTTACTATAGATTAACATGCTGCAGTGTTCAAAATGAAAATAGTGTAATAACTAAATTTCAGTTTCTCCATCTACTTTGCCCCCTGTTTGACAGATCTGCAGAGAAAGAAAAACCTTGAATTTTTAAAACTATCATTTAAGCCACCCGGGCTTGCTCTTATGTTTTAATCACTGCTGGAGACGCCCCCTCCCCTGGGGGTGGAAGGGGCGCAGAGTCACGATAAGGCTAGCTGCAGGGACAGGAATGAAAGAATGGGCTGGGAAGGAAGAAGAGAGGACCATAAACAAAACAGCTTAGATGTATTAGGAGGGGTAGTGTCGCTGGAGATGTTTGCTTTTTTAAATGTCAATCTGTGATCCAATTCTAAAAGCAGAAAGTAATCATAGATTAAAAAATAAAACAAAAACAAAAAAAAACGAAAAATAAGAAAACTCCAGTCACGAGAAATCATCCAGCTTGCTACAAGGGACACTCAAGCGCAAACTCACACGTGCACGTATGACCGCACGTATGAGTGTGTGCGTGTGGCCAAGTCGTAACCCCGACTCCATCCCAGAACTGGACCGGGGTTTTGAGATAACGGGAGAACGGGCAGCTGGGTAAATGTCAACCCAAAATTAAAAAATGTTTTCTGCGTAAGCCAAGAATTCCCAATGAAATGTGATTCAGAGAATTTTTTAAACCTTTGCATTTATTCAGTTCAAGAGCAATAGAAAAATTCGAGCTTACACCGTTTGCAAATATTTCTTTTTAGCTTTCTATTTACCCTTAACTGCATCAAGAAGTAAAAAAAAAAAAAAAGCAGTCAAGAAGATAAAAAAGAAAACAGCCATATTTTACCTCCAGTTCACATACACTCACCCCTTTCTAATTCATGATCACGAAGTCTAAATTTAGACTGACTAAGGAAAAAAAGATACTATCACACATCCTCTTCAGTCAGGAAGAGAAAGTTAATAGTATCTGCAAAGCCTTCAAACCACAGGAATCCAGAGACACTTAACATCAATTATTGAAAGAACCCCTAATCTATTATAGAGCAAAGGCAAAAGGGAACAAACTGGGTCACGCAACCAGAGGCACAAACGCTATTTATTCTCTTCCTTTTCCTTCTAATAAAAGGGACGATGACCACCTCATGGTTTCCCAATTAAAGCCGATCGATCACCTGAAGGATGTGTCTGTTCAAGAACCATTTCTAAATCTGATGCAATTTCTTTTAGCCTTTCAAAAAGTTTACTATTTTAAAAGTTCTTATTTCATATGTCACAAGCGTGCTTGTGCTCAACATTAGTGGCCAGTGTGTAACAGTTTGCAATATACCGACAGCGAAGTTCGAATATTTTACATTTTTGAGGTGAGATAGAATAACCTAGAACTCTAAGAACACTGTCCAAAGTCAAGTTTAAAAAGAACTTTCCCGTGCCTTCTCCACTTCTCAATGCTCATAAGACAAAACCATTTTAATGCTAAACACATTCTGAAATGTTATTTTTTCAGTGCTTTCAGTTCATATTGCTAAGAAGTAAAATAAAAATATCTTTATAGCCTTTATATCTGTATGTTCGATAACATTAGGTAATTATTAACTTTGAAACTGTGACGAGTATTGCGGTTGTTTTTAAAGAATCGTTATCACATGTCTCATACAGATACATCAAAAACATACGTGATATTCAATGTTATCGACCATGAGCTGATAACTGTTGACGCTGGGCTATGGGTACGTCGGATTCATTGTATTATTCGCTCCACTTCTGAACATGTCTGAAATGTTTCATAAAACTTAAAATAAGGGCTTACAAAACACCACCCTCGAGTAACCCTCCGTGTTTTAATCTAAAGGAGTCCAACTATAGCTGGCCATTAGCTTGGGGACAGAAAATGGAAGTGCACACTGAGGGCAGGACAGAGAGGAAGGCCACGGGAGTGGTGTCGCTGCAGCACGCATCCACAGCAGGAGGCTGCAATATAGAAACGCAGGTACTAAGTTCATGAGAAATTCAGCTGCAGGTGAGTAAGAGTCGGCCAGGTCCGTACACTAAGGAGGTGGTTACCATGGTACTACCACAAATCTGGAAAAAGTTAACCCACCTACCACAGAATTAGAATATTTGACATAATAAAGAAGTTACCTTTTCTATAACCAATCCTGGATAATCGCTTATACAAATAAATTAAAATACTAAGGCACTGAAAATTATGTGAATTTCTTAATGAGTTTTCTGAATTAAAATGTGCTCTTTTTTCCACCAAAAAGGATATCATTTAACAATGACAACCAGAATAATAATAACAACAACAACAAAAAAAAAAAGAAGAGAATCATATTAGCAGCTTGGAAAGAGACAATTTCGAAAGAATTCAAGAATCCCCAGGCCCAAAGGATTAATGAGCAATATTCATTAATGTCAAAGGCTGATTAAAAGACCCGAAAGCTCTCACAGGGAATAACTCAAGGATAACAGCGCCTTTCCTAAGCCCCTACCCGCAAAGTTTTCCTACAGACAACTGCAAGGATAAAATGTCAACCACATCAGAAATGTAACAGATTCCACAAATAAGATTAATAAAATGATTTATGGTGTCTGGATGAGTCTAACAATGTCTCTTCACGTAGAGTACTTCCAACACATGCTACTTTGTTTCCTTTCTGGAAAGAAGTTTCAATAACCAGGGACTAGTGATAGTATGTTAGTGACCCTGCAAAAAAGATGTACTGGAGATTAGCAGACTCTCACTGAGAGGTCCTTAGACTTTTTATAGTAATGCAGAATGAATTCTAGATTTCGACTACTCCCAGATTCCTTGCAGTCCTGGAGTTTATTTTATATTCAAGGTTCCTACATTTCAAATGGAATTAAACATTTCAAAGCATAATAGTCAAGGGTTTCTTTTTCTTGAGTTTCTTCTACTCTACTTTTTTTGTCCCTTTAAACTAAAAAATCAACTATGGACATTGCTCAAATCCACACGTTAGGTTGTGACCATGATATAAAACACGTAGTAAAGATATTAAAGTCACTCCCTCCTAGCCTGCTAGTATTTGTTAAACAAATGCTGACTTTTTGTTCTGTAATCTTATCGCGTGGGTACATAAAATGAACAGCCTCATTTCTAATGTATGTAGTATTTAATAATACAGTATACCTTCCCAAAAGTCCAGAGATGTTACACTGTCACGTAATAAATACGCTCTGAAAATAGAATGCCTGGATTTGAATCCTGTTTAAAATATTGAAAATAAAGTAAGAAATTATATACAATGGTTTTGCAAACAGTAAATTTCACCTGGCACTTGAAGACACTGTCCTTTCCAAAGGGACACACTAACTTCTTTGGTTGAATTTTCTCCCATTTTCTACCGCGCATCCTTTGTTCACTAAACATGTATTGCACAGATAGCAAAGTCTAGTATACCAATAACAACCTTTTACCTGCTTGATAGTTTCCAGGGCACAGCCACATAAAAACTTTAACTTTCTTCAAACTTACTTTTGGTGTATGGTATTGCACTGACTTTGTAAAGAAATACACTTGTAAAGAAATACACAATCTGAGGTATCTGACTGCACATAAATTCTCCAACCACAAACAGTGGGCCTGCAGGAATTTAGATGAAATGAAGAAGTGTTTTATCAGTAGTTGCCAGGTGACTGTAACTGGTCTTCTAAAGCCCTTTGTTAAACTACTTAAATGACAAGATGAATAAATCTGCTCTCATTTAGGACTGCTTAGAAATAGTGTTGATGGTTTGAATTTTGATATAATTATCAATACCATCACTGGAACATACTTCCTTGGTCGAGTATATTTGGTAGGCAAAGCTTCTACACTGTCAGAGACCATACTCGGTACGTCAGTGATCTTTAAACAAATGTGATTTCTGAAGAGTAAACGGAATGCATAAATATTGCAATTCATACATCTAGAGATGTTTTCACTTTATTTTCTTTTGACACATAGACGGGGGAATAACTAAACTATACACTTTAAAGTATAAGATTCTTTTTAAAAATCTTGTGTATAGAGATGTACACAGATGTTATGTGTATTTCCAAACCTATAAATAGGATAAGGCAATGTACTAATTGGAGGGAAGAAAAGTTTAAAAAAAAAAAAACCTTTTGTGAGATCACAAACACTTAAAAAGTCATTCCTGTGAATCTCAAACATACACAAACTCAAACTCCTTTTGATTCTACAGAAATAAAGCCCTCTGGTTTAAGATGAGCAAAATGTTTCTAGTCACTGGCACATCCATATTAGACTACAGAATCCCCAGAAAGAACACTGCATTTTAAAAAGGAAAAAAGGTACAGATATGATGTGTCCAAGAGAAGCCTACCTCACTATTTGGGAAAACACGAAAATGTCTAGGTTTCTTATGGATGAATGTAAACTGCCTACATATAGTTAAATTTGATATTTAAGACCTCCCCAAATTAGGACATTTCAAAAATGAATCACTGTACACACACAGGCACACACACACACACACACACACACACACACACACACATCACACGTCACACACAGACTAAGTCTAGTGGATAAACTACCAACAGCATTTATACCAAGTATCAGAATTTTATAAATGACATTATTAGTTTTAATTCTATTTTACAAGGTTTACAATAATCTCATTGCTTTTCTAATCAGTTACACAATTAGAATCAAACAACAAAAAAATAAGGTTTAGGTTTTTACATATAAATACAAAAAATACATAGACTAAGGCCAAAGAAGGGCAACATAAGACTAGCCACATGAACACTACTCTTTAGAAAACGCTGGTCAAGTACATCAGAGATCCAGAAGGATAAACACCATTCATCTCACTACGAAAATGTCACATTTCATTACTGCTGAGGTGCAGTCATACCAGCCTACTGGACAGTGCGTAATTAAGATTCCCTTTCCTTCTGCACAGTTCACTTTAAAAAACATCAGATGCCAAGGTTAACGAAACAAGCGAGAATGGCCACGTTTGGAAAGTTGCCCTTTGGTGCATATTAGCATGTGACCACACACGAGACTGTCTGCGGACAGAGGGGAGGTGGGCACGGCCGACCGTGCCCTGGCCCTGCCTGATGTGCCCATCCTGGGATGGCTCCCTTTGCCCCTGTGACCATCTCTGGTGTGCGTCTCGCGGGACTGATTCACACAGGTCCCCAAGTCACCCGCGAGCAGGAAAAAGACCGCCAGGTGCGTGCGGGCCGCCCTCCCCTCCGTGCAGCGCACACTTGAACGCTTCCAGAAAGACTGCAGCTGTGGAGCCAGTGGTTCTCATTCCGACAGGCGGTGCAGAAGAGAGTCACGTACTGGCACAACTTGAAAATAAAAATATAATAGCAAGCTGACATGCGCACTATACGCAACCTCAGAGTAAACCCACGTCAGAGTGAAGATATTTAGGGGACATGAGCTCCCAGCTTTTTTATTTTTCTCGGCTTCCTGTCCTGAGTCCCACAGGAGTAAGGCAGATGGCACTGTGAAACGAAAGGGCGTTGCTGCTTCCTGTGCCAGCTGGGAGTCTACGACACCTCTGAGAGGCAAGATGTCCCAATTTTTTTAGTAAAACTGTCTTTTCCTGGGCACGGAGAATTTAACAACAAACAACATCTCTGCGTCAAAGCAAGAGCTGGAGCGTGGCTACGGAACGGACGACCCCACTGCTGCGTCACAGAGAGGTTTTCCCGTGAGGGATGACGGAGGCTCCGTCTCGGAGCAGAGAGCAAGGGCCATCAATGCCTGTCCCATGACATACAGCAGCCAGGCAGGCATTCCGACACACACAAAGAGTTCAGTCAAGTTAGATACGGACACAAAACTAAAAAAAAAAACAGTAATGACTCTAAAAAGTGGACATACTTGATTTTTTTATGTCTGGCACGTCAATATAGAAGAAAGCGGGGAACTGCAACACAAACACTGTTCTGACCACAAGTGACGAGTTAAGACCGTAGCATACACACGATGACTGCTCCGAGCTTGCCCCGCACCTGCCTGCTCACCTGCCTGCTCACCTGCCTGCTCACCTGCCCTGCTCACCTCTCGTCCTCCGCGGGTCTCTCCTGGAGTGGCTTTCAAGATCATCTTTTTTCCTTTTTAATGTTCCTATAACTCTGCTCCTTTCCCCACTTTTTAAATCTTCGATCTCTAAATAGGGGCATGGTATGTTTAGGCTGTGCCCCCCTCTTGGTGAATTCATGTAAATTGGTAGTATTTTTTCTGCAACTGAATGCCCACGCTAATTTATATTTCCAGCCCTCTCTTCTTTCCTGAGGGCTAATTTCACCTTCCTCCTGGGGTTTAACAGACGTCACAGATGACTCTCAGGTTCTTCGACTATCTGCTTTTTTTAAAAAAAAAAAAAGGATTCTATAAACTGGATTAGGTCTTTCTACATCATGTGGACTAACAGCTAAAAAGGTTAGAAGAAAGGCTGATGACAATATATGTGACAGTAGCAAAGAATGGATGCTGACACTGAGAGGACAAAAAAAAATCACAAAGTAAAACCAAAAGCTTTGCGACCTTGGACCGTCTGGAACTGCAGTGCACGACACGGCAGCCGGCCACACGCGGCTATCTACATTTAAGTTAATTCAAATGAAGAATCCCGCTCCTCAGTCACACCAGCCACTTTGCAAGTAAGGACTCAACAGCCGCACTGAGCGGCACAGATGAAAGGATTTCGGTTCCTGCACAAAGTTCTACCGGACTAAGCCGCGGTGCCAGAAAGGGAAGGTGGGCCTCGATGTACTCACCGTCTAGCAGAGGGGACAGAGGAAACCAGGGGACAGAAGGCACCACCGAGTGCGAGCGCTGGAGGACAGGGACCGACTGGCGTTTGACAGTGACTGGTTAAGGGCCCGGCTCCGCCCTCCCCAGGATTCCCGCCTCCTCCCAGCTCCTCGGAGGTGGTGGCCGCGCTCACTGGTCACGTGGGGACGCCTACTCCCAGATGCTGAGACCTGCACGGGTGTCCGTGAGCTCTGTCCCCTGGACCTGACGCCGTACCCTGTGGCGAGCGCTGAGGAACAAGCCATCCTACCACTCCA
Organism: Macroglossus sobrinus; assembly: GCA_004027375.1. Taxonomy (NCBI): domain Eukaryota; kingdom Metazoa; phylum Chordata; class Mammalia; order Chiroptera; family Pteropodidae; genus Macroglossus; species Macroglossus sobrinus. The sequence continues at coordinate 56,374 of PVKZ01004737.1, read as the reverse complement.
CTGTCCCTTCGTCCCCCCGGAGAGACAGCTCGGCCTCAACTGCGCTTCTGGTCCGGAGCTCTCTGTGTGTGACTACGGGCCTGACCGAGCTCTAAGGCACTCATTACCACGGGACTGCCACCACAACTGAAACAGGTCTCGGGAGCGAGGTGGGGGGAGGCGGGGTGCACTCTACGAGGGGAGGGAGGGGTCCACGGGGTGACAGGGAGAAGCGGGGCATTAACGGAAGGACGCACGGGCGAGCAGAGGGTTCACGTCAACTCCGACACGGGGGACACACGAGGGGCGACAGCAGGAGATGAGGCTGGATCGCAGTGAACTGCTGAGCCTTAACGCCACGCCCTGAACGGCCTGGCCTGCGAGTGACAGCCAGCCCTCATGAAGAAGAGTCAAACAACGAGGTCTGCGCTGTCCAAGGACAGACCTGGGGGAAGAGTGAGGGGCAGACGACGGTGGAGAAATAACAGGGACGATGCCAGGAGGAAGCAGTGAAGACGAGGACGAGGAGGCTGAGCTGACAGACGTGAGCAAACGCTGCCTCTGAGCACCGACAGGCTCTGTCTGGCTCACTGGCGCCCACTAAATGCTCGTCGCACAAGTGACTGAGAAAGCTCACGATCACAGAGGTCACAGAGAAGGGCAGGACACAAAACCCAAGAGAAACCCCAGAGTGTCAGGGAAGGACTGGCAGAAGAAACAGTAAGAGAAATGGAGAAGGAACGAAGAAACCAAGTGAGGCAACACTCTCTCTGCCTACAAGGCAGTCCCCGAGATCGTCCGCTGGCCTGCTCCCCGCCGCCTCCGACCTCTGTGCGAGTGTCAGCATCTCAGCGAGCTCTTATCACTCTCCATGTCCTCCCTGCCTTATGCTCCCTGTAGTCCTTATCCACACCTAACAGTGCAGGTCTGACTTACGTATTTTGTTCAGCTCCGCTGGGGGAGAAAGTCTGTCTGTTCCATTCACTACTGTACACCAGAGCCTAGAACAGTGCCTGGCACATAGCATATGTTCAACTAAAGCTTGTTGATTTGGCTGAATGGTGTCAAGAAATGATAAAAAGAGCAGAATTAATACATCTAGACTGATAAGTATGGATATAAAATGATACCTAACATGGAAATTCTAATTATTTTGAATGCTATAATTAAAAATCTGTATGACTAAACAGTCCTTTAAGTATAAAAGGCTCAAAAAGTTTTCAAGTATCTATATACAATATGTTCAAATAGACATAACTAATTATATCAGTCTACTTATAGTCACATAGCAATGAGAGAATTTCAGAGCTTGAAAGAATCATGCACTATCTCGAAAGCCACAGCAGAAACCCACCCCTTACCGTCTCGACCCTTCCTCAACTTCCATTAGGTTTCTAATTTCTTCTCTGACACCCTGGCCATTACTGGGTGTTAAGCAAAGCCAAGAAGCTGAAACTGACAGTGCCCGTCGCAGCCACTCACTCCTTCCATCCACAGATGTTTATGAAGAACCTGCCGTACAAACGCCACCATACTAGGTCCTGACCACACTAGGTCCTGGCTCTGGTGGCAAACGAAAGGCACGGACCTACTCTCAGAACCTGTGGCCTACCAGGAAGGACAACGCAGGAATGACAACGTGTGACAAGTGCGCAGGAAGCCAACAGGGTGCTGAGACGAAACCCGGGGGTGAGGGACTCGGACGTGAGCGCGGCCGGGGACGTGTGTGTGAGGACAGGGAAGCTCAGACGGCGCGGCCACACGCAGGGCGCTCAGCAGCACAGTGGTAAGGTCTCAGCGCGACAAGGCTCCCCCGGCTGTGCCAGGAGCCCGCGGCCCGTGAGGGCCCAGAGGAGCCGGTCCAGAGGGAGCACCGCGGGCCAGCGAGGGGAGCCACGGGGACTGGCAGCGGCCGGACGACGCGGGGCTCGGCGGGGCTGTGGTCACTTCTGAGATCGGACCCCACGGGAATTCACCCTTCAGTGGAAGCCTGCTGAAGTTTCCCGCTTTTCAGAGGGAAAGAGAACCCGATGTAAGTCTCCTTAACGATCACTCGAGCCATTCTGAGAAAATGAATTACAGGACAACGTGGAGGGACGTGGGAGCATCATCCGGACACGGCGGGGGAACGGAGACGCTGGCGTGTCGTGGGTACCCTGCAGGGGGACTGGATGTGGGGGACGAGGGAAGGGGAGGAGTCGAGGACTCCCAGACGTCTGGCTTAGACGATGCTCGGCTCACGGCGCCACGGTAAGTGGGACAGTTAAGTGTTGCATTAATTTGAGCCATTCAAAAAGAAAGGACGGTTAAGCTAAGAGAGAACAGCAGTATCGGACCAAATGTCCCCCTGAAAACAACTACAAAAGTGAGGAAAGATGCAAAACAAGATAACAAGGAAAAAACCCCGGGTGCCTGCAGGCACAGAGGGAGCGACCAGGAGCGGCAGAGAAGAGGGCCGCACTGAGACGGTCCCCACGTTCCTCCTTGAGGCACCTGCGATGACCAGCACAGGGCACGGAGGCCAGCAGCGCCGCATCCCAGCCCCCAAGCCAGTCTCACTGGGCTGGGCAGACAACAACTGGAATTCTGGAATACCAAGGCAGCCAGGAGTTGAGGTGCCCAGATACAAGGGAACCTCAAAGCACGAGCACGCCGTGCCACTCGACTCCGACCTCCCAGAGTGGGCCGAGTCCTGAGCAATGTGGACTGAAATGCGGGGAACCCCCGAGAGAAGATGCTGCAGAGAGGCTAAAAAACTAAGCCGAGCTTTCAGCAGCTTTGCAAAACTCGGAATTCAGGGCTTGCCAAGGAAGACACATCTTGGTAAACACTCCAAACTTGCAAGTAAAATTTTAGAAGCACTATGCACTAGGAAAGGCTATATGAATTTCTTAATTGCTCTGAATTCAGCCTCACGTCAAGTCTATCAATGATGAATTCAAAGCGATATGATGTTTTTTTTAACTGCCTGTCAGAGAATATTAATTCCTATTTGGAGAAAGAAAACAATTTTTCCTCCAATTTTTCATCACAATGCTAATAAAACGTTTCCAGGCATTCTAAGAGAAAAGATCAAATGATCAAAAACCACACAACAGAAATAGGCTCACAGGTGATCTAGGTATTAGTCATCAGACAGGTACATCTCAACAATGATTAATACTGTCAAGAAAATACATGAGAACATCGTGAGAACTTGAACCTGTGTAAATTTTAGGACTGAAACACAAAAACCCAAATTAAGAACTCAATAACTTGGTATAACTGGATATTGGCCAAAGAAGACATGAAAAGTGAACCTGAAGACAGATCAGTGAAAAATATCCAACCTGATACAGTAGGGGGAAAAAACTGGAACTGTGAAATGACTAAACATATACCTAACTGTGGTCCCAAAAGGAAAGAACTGGATAGAAACAATATTTAAAGAACACCAGCTAAAAAAATTCCCGAAGTTATAAAAGACAGCAAACCACAGACTCAAGACTCTCTACAAACTCCACGTTGAGTTGCAATAAAAGCCACACGTAAACACACAACACAGGCGTGCGCCACTTAACCACCGGATGCAATCCCGTGGTTGCATCAACTTCACAGAGAGCACGCAGACAAAGCTGGCTGCACGGGAGGGCCTACTGCTCCTGGCGACGAGCCTGCAAAGCACGTTACTGCACAAAATAACACGAAATCGAATCAGGCAAAGAGAAAATGCAGCGATCGAGGGACCCTGTACAACGATCGTAAATTTATTGGAAGCCGCTAACTTAGCCTCAAAATACATAAGGCAAAAGTTGAGAGAACTAATCCTCACACAGCTATTTTAACACACTTCTTTCAACTGAGTGATTGAGAAGCCAAAAAAGTCAGTAATGATACGGTGGCTGTGAACACAATTACCCACAAGGGCAGCCACGGGAAGAATGATGCCAGACCAGTGGCATGTAAACTGGATACAGCAACAAAAGTTACAGCAAGAAAACCCCCGAGTACTTAGATATTATATGACATAGTTCTAAATGCCCACAGATCAAAGAAACCACAATAGAATTTTAAAAATATTTTGAAATGAGTGATCAAAATAGGATGTATGTGACCTGTGAGATCCTGCTTAAGTTGCATCCATAGGGAAACTTCAGACTTAAATGCATGCAGTAAAAAAAGAAGGCTGATCATTAATGATTTGAGTATCCAGCTCGAGAAACCTGAAAAATGACAGCAAATTAATTTTTACAAAAAATAGAAGGAAAAAAATAAAGGTAAAAGCAGAATCTAATAGAAAAAATATTTTTAATCTGAAAGTTGACTCTTTGAAAACTGATGGAGATAAAAAGTAAGCACAAATTACCAAAAATCAGATATCATTACAGATACCGCAAACATCAAAAAGGATTTTATTAAAAAAAACCTTTAAGCCGAGTTGGAAAATGTAGATAAAAGGAACAAATCCCTTGAAAATCGAAACTTGTCAAAACTGACACGTAACAGAAAATGTAAATAGTCCTATGTATTGAATGAATAGATTCAATAATCCCCACAACAAAACTCCAGATGACTTCACCAGAGAATTCTTCCAAACACGTATGGATGAAATAAAATCGATCTTCATGAACTCTTCCAGAGACTAAGAAACAGTTCCCAGTTTATTTTATTTATGACTCTGACATATAACCTGGATGCCTAAATGTCAGACTTCACAAGAAATCACAATTACTAGTCAATCCTGTTTACGAACAAAATGCAAACATTGTAAATAAAATATAATCTAGCAATTAAGAGGGTATCCATAATGAAAAGTGAGGTTTAGCCACAAATTCAAGGATATTTTTAAATTAGTAAATATGTCCACCCAGACCCCCCAAATTTTTAACACGTCCAACACACAGCAAATACATATTCCTAAAAATTTTACTCTAAGAAAATAATCAAACAAGGCACAGAGAGATGTTTTGAAATACGCGTTATTTCATTGTCTATCATAGCTTTTAAACGCCCACGAATATGGTATCAGCTAGACAATTTAGGTACATCTATCAGAATCAGTTTGTAATTATAATACGGTTCTATACTTATTTGTATGGGTAGCTGTTCATGATATATGACTAAATGAAAAAAAAGCAGAAACATTTCTAAGGCAAAAACAAGAATGACATATAAAAGTAAAGAAAATTAAACATATATCGTCAGAGAACATTTTGTCTAGACACAATGAATTGCCATCTGAATTTAATTTCACAAACAGAAGATAAAATGCCTAACTTGGACAATTTTATTCAGCAGAAAGAACATTTTCTTCTCAAAATCTAGCCACATAAAATTGCCCACATATGTATTTTATTTAAACCGTAAGAAACGCTACTAGATTTAATCGATAGGGAATCTGGATCCTCCATCAGCGATTATAAGTGAGACAAAAAGCTGAAAGAACCAAACCCATTACAAGTCAGTCTCCATGTCACCCATACAAAGCAATAGTCGTGTCTGCATTCAAAGCTGTCAGTTATAGGATAGAGTTCTGCTGCGTCCTTAGAATGTATAGAAGAGGACTCAAAGTCCCAATGACCTTAAAGAAAACTCTTTCATTTTAGCAATTAATAGGTCGATCACCTTCATTAAAATCACTCCAACCCAGAGGCCACACAGTATTTCACAGACACTTAAACACGTGTCATGCCTGCCAGAGCTCAGAGCAATCCACCAAGTGACTGCCTGGGGCAGGGCCCTGGGACGGACCGAGGGCTCTGCTCAGGGAGGGGGACCCCAGGGATTGGGCAAGCTGGCTCAGGTGTGGCGGGGCTGAGGGCTCAGTATGTTTCTCTCTCCCGCCATCGGGCCCAGATCCTCATCCTAGCTCGAGTTTTCACTAGCTGCATGACCTCAGACAAGCTCCGTACCCTCTCTGAACCGAGGCTGTGAGAAAGTAAAACCGGTACCTTCACTGGGATCTCCGCAAGACACACACAAGCCGCACAGAAGACCCACAGGTAGCAGTCTCTCCCGAGGCCGTGCCACGGCTCCAAAACGACCAAGGCTCCCTCCCGCCCCTTCATCTCCCCCGCTGCCCACTCACTCATCTCCCTCCGCCTCCTGTGTGGCAGCGCCCCCTCCAGAGCCAGGCCCCACTCCCCCGCCTCTGGCTAGGGTCACTCACTCGGCACCATGCGCGTTGCCAGGCACTTCTCCAGGCAGCCTCTTCCCGAGACGCGGCGGCAAATCTAACCTGTCTGCTACGGATGGCGTTCCTGGTGGCCGTCACCAGGCGGGCAGTAGTAGTTAACCTATAAACCAATTATCTCCAGGGTCACCTTGAGGCTTAAAATGCCAAGCGTGTGCCAGGCAATCGGCAAGTACACGACAAACATCGGCTTCTCTCCCCTATGAGCTCAGAATAAAGCTGGCCGTGCAACTGTGTTTTTTGAATCATCTATCGAGTTTCTTCACCATCAGAAATCCACACCTCTACAAAACACAACTAAGAGCCAGAAATTCAGCCCCTCGAGTAAAAAGATCTCTAAGCAGCAAAACAGACACGATCAAGTCTGTGAAATACACATCGTGCACTTAACCACAGGGAAACTCCTGCCGTCCCTATTCAGACACCATTTGCTCATTTCTATTTTAACGAACTTTGAAAATCTGGTTTCCACACCCAGAGCAAATGAGAACAAGACAGGAACCGGGAGGCATACTGACCACAGAAAAATACAATTGCTCAACAAGGCAGGAGACAGGAAACCTATAATTATCAAACACAAGAGCTTACAACGCTCAGAAATCTTAAGCTGTCTTGAGGAATGGCTTCTACATTTTTTTTGACTGAACATCCCAACGACAAAAGTATTTGAGCATGTACCGCCAATATATGTCTATTCACCTATAAAACACATATCTGATGTAAATAAAACATACACAAAAACAGAAATTAAAAGATTAAAATATTGTTTTAACTATTTAAAATATCAATGTTTTAATACTAATCACTAAAAATACTATTACTGTTAACATATTTCAGCAAGAAGTTATTCAACTCACTGGAAATAGCTAATCACGTTTCCAGAACGTTCTCTCCATAACATTAGTGTCTTCTGAAAAGTAGGTACTTTCTCACTTATCCGTTAAAATGTCAATTTTGCCTTGAAGACACAACCTAGAATTTGTCTTCTCAAAAGCATCTGTTCGGTAGCATACTGTTGACAGCTTCTTGTCATCGTGGAATAAATACGTCAACATCTAGAATATTCGTCCTCTGTCAAATAAAAATGTGTACCTCAGCTTTGAGTTCTACAGTTCTGTTAAATACTCTGACAGTGAACCGCCACGCCCCATCTCAATACAAAGTCCTATAGATTCTTTTAAAATGCATCTTTAAAAGTAACTATGTTAACAGACTATAATAGAAAAACTGCAAAACTTGGAGAAATTCACGGCACTGCTGTAAATTACTGAAGTAATTTACAAAGTGACGGGGCACCTACGTTAGGTGCACCTACGTTAGGTACCGGGGGTTGGGTGGGGACTGTAGCTTTCGGAGTGATCCTTCACTGCACAGAGGCACTCAACAGGATGCTCACTTAACTGCAACGATATTTAAATGATGGCTCTAAGTCACCAAAAATAAGTTAAATTATGCATCGCATATTGCGATTAATATGACAGTAACCCAAAACTGCTAGATTGAGAGATTTCCAAAAACAACTTCCATGTGTCCAGAAAATTTACTGGTTCTGAATGATTTTGTCCAGTTACACTGAATTCTACAGTCACTTTTACTTTTTCCCCAGAATGGGAGGAATTCTTAGCATATTTAGGAGACTGAGTATATGCAATTATTGTTCCATATTATGAAAACTAGTAGAGTCATCAGTACTTTACCCACTGGTTTGAATAACTTGAAGCCTTAAAAATATACTTTTCATAATGAAAATAGTCACAGAAGCAGAAATCACAAACTTCATATTTAATACCATTATCATCAGCAGTGGTGGGGAACAATATTTACTTTTCCCATACATAACAAAGAGAGCAATGCTCTGTGAGTCAAGAAAATCAGTCAAGTTTTAAACATCTATTCTGCTTTAGAAAGTACAAGAGAGAGAATAGAGATGACACATGTGCATATAGATTTGACAACACATAGGAAGAATGTCAGGTATTCTGACACGGTGATTCACAGGAAGAAAAGATCACTGAGTTAGAATGAGCTAAAACCTGTTTTCACGGGAGAGGGACCCGAGGAGGATTCGGAGCTAGGAAGGAAAAGGCATTCAAAGGTGAGGGAATTAATGTGTTATTTGCACTATTAAAAACGTTTAATTCAGAACAGCAAATATAAGACACGTTCAAGTAAAACGATTTAGAGACTTTCTGGTAGAGAGATGTAATTTAAGCTGTCCCACAAGTCACACGCTCATATATGGAAGTGGTGCTTGTCTATTCTTTAGTTTCATAAATCCTCCCGAATTATACTTGAAATAAGAGTTCTGGCAAGAGAAAGAAACATTAAAAGGCGCTGTAAGAGAAATCTGAGGCACTAGGTCTCCATCTTCTGTTTCAAAGGTAACAGTTTCTACTACGTGGACCTTTCTCTAGCATGACACTTCCCCCTCGTATACCCTGCATCTATCTGTCATTTTATTGTAATTTGGAAAAGAGATAAAAGTTCACTTTCAAAAGAAATTCATTTTAGTAATTTCCTGTCCACCAGAGGGCTCCAATATTTCTTCCACAAATGGGAGAGAGGAAACATTATGATGAAACTACACATTGAGAACTGAAAAAAACTCAATGTATCCTGATCTTATCTAACCCTAGATGAAGAAATGTTACATCTGTTACAATTTCTACATGAATGGTTTTAAAAGACAGATTGTAACTATTTGATCACCTACAATGTTTCAAATACCAAAACTGCTTTGCCATTACTCTCACACTGTCAGTTTCGCTCTTAGGTAGAGTTTTCGGTTTTAGGGCTATCACCAAGTACAATTTTAGTCCAAAGCTCTAAAGAGCAGCTCAAATGTTTTATATAATACTTTTATAAATACAATTTATTTCTTGATAACGTTTCCCAACCCAGAAAATAAAATTAGTACCTTAACTCCCCAGCCTTTGGCCTGATTACTAACAGAAAGAGTAAACATTATCCTTCAGAAAATCTACAGTCATTAACGCTATTTGTGCTGCAATTATTAACAGCGAGCACTGCCCGCAGTGAACTATGATTTGGGCTGAGAAAAATAAAGGAAATGAGTCATTTAAATACAATACACGATAATGATATTCTGCTCAGGTATTTACAGATTTTTTTCACAAGTAAATGATCACACTGGAATGGTGGCAAATCTCTTCATTCGAACTCAATCACTCAGCAAAAGAAAAGAGAATTTTTAATGTAAATACATTTATATTTATAGAAAATATTTACTTCATGTTAATTGGAAAAGTACCAACTGCAAGGTATTTTTGAGAGTATAGCAAACCCATTCACTAGGAGTGCCACGCCCTCTCCAAACAGACTGACTTGCTTAATTTGGATTATCAAAAAAATAGACTTCTTATGGTGAATACAATTTACTGGATGTTTCAAAGGAAATTTTAAATGCGCGTTAAATTTACACAACAAAAAGATGCTAAAAAATCGATTTTAAAGTTAGTCACAAACACTGCCATAAGACTTTACCAAAAACAGCAACTGACTTGGCAGGGACTGCAGCTCGGCAGTGAATTAGCTCTAAGGAAAACATGACAGGGGTTTCAGCTTCACTGCCCCACCTCGTGTCCCAAATAGGATTTTTCGGCACCAGTGACAAGCACCATTAACGGAGAAAAGAGGACATTTGTTTCTAAATAGCACGTACTAGCTGTCCCCATTTGGAAACCTGAAGATTTTACTGCACCTAATCCAAATGCATGCATTCATGCCTACAAGAGCACCCACCCTTATCAGTTTGGAGATATGCTGCAAAGGAAGGGGGCGGGAGGCTGGGCTTTGCAGACTGAGAGTGGTAACATTGTTCTCACTTTAAATCAGAGACATAAATGCAAACTAATTGTCGTTACTGGTCTTAAGAGTTGAACAACAGGAAGAGTTAACAGTAATGAACAACTTCTAACCAACATTAATCTTGTTACAGTTCAAAAAGTTGAAGATTCTAGAAGCATATCAAATGAAAGCACTTCTTAAGCGAAAATGTGATGTAAGTAACAGCAAATGAAGGTTTAAAAGGCATCCACATAAGGGGAAAAACCTCAAGACCTCCAGCCAGTCGACCAGCTGGAAAATGAGACATAAATACTCAGAAGTCTCATCCGAATTGTACTCCAGACACACTCCGGAAGAGCATCCCTGGGCATTATAAGTTTATTACATAATACGGCTTTGCCCTTGCATATCACCTTTAATCAAGGGATCTCCAAGCACCACAGAATCATTCAGGCCTTAAAATACGGTTTAAAACAGAACTAGTCACGTTCCGTAACTGCGGCTATTCACAAACCCCACCACTACTTCCCCGTCCCCCGCTCCAAACGCCCGCTTCCCAACCTCCTCCCTGGCTTGGAAAGTAGTCCCCAAATCACTTCATTTGCCATGCATACTCCAGCCTGTCTTCACTGCTGGGCCTAAAGAGAGCAGGAGCACTGTTCTGATGACACACGTCTATTTCATTCTTACTGTGACAGAAGACCTAGTGAACATGTCTTGCAGAGCAGGATGACAGAAAATGGAGGCTTCACAGAGAGCAAATCTTTGCCGGAGGTGATGAACCGAGCACTTATCCCACGGGAAGGAGCATTTTCCAGCCCACTCCTGAGACCTCGCCAGGGGACCCAGGAGCTGGGGCAGAGGGACCCCCGGCCCCCTGCCCTTAGGTGGCCAGGAGACTGGTCTCCTGTGCGCAGAGCAGGAGAGAAGGGGACACTGAAAGGACAACGCATGGGTTGTAAGACGCGGGCATGCGAGTGTAAGGCGGCCGTGTGGCCACCCAGGGGACCAAACGTTGTGGTTCCTTTGCATTTAAATAGCACATTAAATGGGAAATGTGATATAGGCAAAAATGTCTTTAAATCAAGGTCAAAGCACTCCACTTAGAGTCATTTAATTCTTAAAAGTCTATAAATGAGGTTCGCTCCTACAGAAACGTCTGACATTCTGAAATGTGATTAGCGAAGTTCAATTTTGCTTTTTCACTGAAATTTAAGAACATGCGGATGTTAACGCGACGTAGGTGAGCATAAGCACGTTAACAATTCTCCCCTAAATGAGGCTGTTCATCTTGTTAGTTGCATCGTGTGTGTCCCTGGGACTGCAAAGTGTAATTTCACACTCAACGCGAACCCACCTCCCAGCACTGAAAGTCTACACGGTTTCTACGGCTAGCTAAGCCAACACCCTCACAACGCAACCCCGGCCTCTATAAACAAAGAGAAAAGCGTCCAGAAAGAAGAGAGTACTTTTTGTTTCAATCTCTCAGCACTCAAGGATCAAGGTTCAAAAATGTGTTTTCTGACTTTTAAAAGTCCAATGATGTCATTCGTGCCACCCATACCGGGTACCAGAAGTCCTGGAAGAGTCACAAAACTACCACCAATATACATACGATCAGCCTACACTTGTGAAAATTCCGAAACATCTTAATATTTATTTTCCTCTTTCCACACGAGATCACCCAGACCTTTCGAAAGCCTCACGGCAAATTCTCGTGGGCTTTCTCGTTCTTGCACAGGCATTTTTCTAAATGAGCGTAGATGCCAAAGAATCTACAAGTTTGTACCAAGCGCATTCCCGATCTGGCCGGCGTCTCTACCTCTGCATGGGGCAGGGGCACCTGTGCCCGGCTCTGCCCGCTGTCGCCGACGTTCTCCGAAGCTTTAACATACAAGTAAGTGTTCAGAGGCTTCTGGCAAAGAGAGAGAGAGAGAGAGCTCTTCCCCACTTGCTACGTTGTCCTGACTTCTCCATTGTCTTTCGCGATTTAAAAAACACGAGAGAAAAACACCAAAATGCTAAAAGCAGTACTTTCTACAAGGGGGGGAAACAGAACCTCCAACTTCTCCAAATCTGCCCGCACTGAGCCTTTTCAACAGTCCGCCTCCCGCAAAAAAAAAAAGAAAAAGAAAAAGAAAAAAGAAAAAAAAAACCTGCACCCTTTCTGATTAAATAAGATTGGAAACCACAAAAAAAAAAAAAATCAAAGGGAGGGTGGGGGCGGTCACAACTTATCCTTCACTCACCATATCCGCCGGGACATTGCTGGACATCTTGCCGATGGAGACAGACGCAGATGTTCACGCCAAAAAGAAAAAAAAAAAAGAAAAAAAGGAAAAAAAAACAGAACAGAACACAACACAACAAAAAAAGGGGCAGAAGTGCTCAAGCCGCAGAGATCGGCGTGAACGCGCCCGGATCGCTCGCGAGGCGCTTCGCAGACGCGCGGCGGCTCCGGGGCCCGCGGGCCGGGGCGCCGGCAGGGGCGGGCGGCGGCGGCGGCCGGGTGGCCGGTGTCGCCGGTGTCGTCGTCGTCAGTAGCAGCAGCAGCAGCAGCAGCAGCGCCGGCCGGGCCGAGCCGAGTGAGTGAGTGAGTGACACGCGGGCACGGGGCGGAGCGGCGGGTTAAATGCGCCGTCCCCCCCGGGCCGGCCGGCGGTGATTCACACCTGCGCCCGCGTCAGGGCCGCGGGAGAATGCCGCGGCGACGACGTGCGCGGATGACTCTGCGGCGACACACGGGCGCGGGGACACGGCGACACGGCGACACGGCTCCGATCGCGTGGCGGGGGCCGAGGCCGGGCCGCCCGCGGGGGGCCGCGGCGCTCAAGGGCACCCAGGCGGGGGCGGGGCGGGCGGCGGCGGCGGCGGCGGCCGGGGCGGCGCGGGGGGCGCGGGGGACGCGGACGGGCTCGGGCCGCGGGCGCCTGCGGGCCGCAGCGGCTCTCGGCGCGCAGCGTCTCCGGCGCCTCCGCGCTCCGCCCCGGCCGCCGCCCCCGCCGCCCGCCCCGCCCCGGCCGCGCGGCCGCCCGCGACGCCCGCGACGCGACCCCGCGGCCCCGGAAGAGGCCGGGCCTCCCGCCCCCGCGCGCGCGGCCCGCTTCCTCTCCGCGCGCGCTCCCCGCCGCCTCGGGGTCCCCGGCGCCGCCGCGGCCCGTGTCGCCCCTCAAGCCGACATGGCCGCGGCCCCAGCGCGAGCCCGGGACGCGGTGAGGGGAGAGCGGTCGCCCTCCGGCTCGCCGCCGCGGCCTTCCCCGCGCTTCGACTGCGCGTGCGTCCCGACGGAGCCCACCCCGGAGCATCACGGGAACTGTAGTCCTCGCGCCCGGCTCCGAAGCCACGCCCCTCCTAGCAACAGTTGCTAGGAAAGGGAAGCTCGCTCTGGCCGAGCGGCCGCCCAGGAAGGAGTTAGGTGGGTGTGATGCGGCGAATTATCTGGGGAGGAAATAATGGTGCGCAGAGAGAAATTCCCTCGTGCGCGATGTACACGCAGGGTTAAAACACGCTTCGCTGGCGAGCAGCATCCTTCGTTTTGGTGACGGCGCGCCCTCGGCATCCTGCACTCTCCAAGCAGTTTGCGTGGTGGTTTCATCTGCGTCGCCGCTACATGACATCTGGACGATCAGAAGCGATCATTGATTTCCGATAAGGTCGTCCAAGTTCCACAGGAACACGGATCCTATTAGGCAGGGCGAGTGTTTGAACTCGCCTTTCCTGAAGGCCCGGGGCCACAAAGCTGCATTCTAGTTAATTGAAATTTTCAAAAAACCTGTGTTAGGTACAATAGTGTATCATGCCGAATCTACATCAGGTTAAAGCTGCTACAAACCCCTCCGTGATTTCCCAGTTTACCAGGCCAGCCATTTAATTCTATTTAACTCGAAGTGTAATTGAAAACCTCTACACCTGCAGTGATTAGCAACTAGCACAAAATAACACCATTAGTGACAGACAGACGAGGACTGTGTGCCCCAGATGTAGGATCAAAATGTGGAAAACACAAATGCCTATCTCAATCCCTATTCGTAGCTCTCTCAGTGCTTTGGCAGAGTATTTTAAGAAGGGCGGTCTCAATAACACACCCGTATAAAACGCCCCGGGATTTAGTCTGAAAGCCACCCCTGCAACCTACAAGCTATGTGACTTCGTGTGTATGACAGCCTTGCCTACCTTCCAGGGGTAGAGTGGGGTGAGTTCATGCATAGGAAATGGATCGCTCTGTAAATAATAATGCCACTCATTCATTCAGCAAACCATTGTGCCAGGCACTAAGGGGCATCAGCTGTTTAAAATGAGTCATCCAGGCACTGTCCACAGGGGACTCGCTCTCTGGGAGCCTGTCATAGCCCACATCAGTCTGTCCACTCAGGGCTGTCTCATCAAGAAGGAAACGCATACTACTTGGAAAATGCCTGCTTCCTGAGTGGCCTGTTGGATTCCAAGCGCTCCTAGGCACCATGTCATCCTGCGGTGAGTTAGGGTGCTAACCGGGAGACGGAGGACAGATCGGATCCCCAGAGAAACCAACGAAGAGAGGGGGAAAGGCCCACATCTCACTGCTAAGAGTTCTCGGGACTTTGTCTAGACGCTTCTGAGTCCACAGCTACGTGATGTGCCCTGGCCTTGGTACTCGGTGGCTCGTTCTTCTCGTTTAGCCCCCAGGTATCCCCCTCCCCAGCCCTCCAGGAGGCAAGGGCATCTGAAAATGCTCAGCTTGACCAATGAGTTCACAAGGAATATTGGAACGCATTTCGAAGGCTCTCGCTCACAAAGTCAGTCCCTCACCCCAACTTTCATCCAACGACTCTCCTAGCTGAGGTGCTACAGGGCTCACGGGCTACTATAGGGAGGAAGGCAAGAAGCGTAAGATGGCGGGACTCATGGAGACGTCAACTCACACCTCTTCTGCTGCCAGGGTGGAACGACCACCATCGCCAACCTGTGACCTTGGCTTTCTGCCTCATGACCTTGCTGTTGGCTGCATGTGACCCCTATTTACAAAAGCCTCCATATTTCACAGGTAAAGTCGCTGTACCTAGCTGTGTTTCCGATCGCTCTTCTAAGACGAGCTGAGACGTTGTCAACCAAACTCCTTGTAACTCTCAATCACAGAGTGAAGACATGAGAAAAATGACAGAACACAGATGCCAAAGCTCTCTTCTCCCCTCTCTTTACGCTCTGCTTCCAGACGCAGTTCAGGCGACGTGGGAGGCAGGACCAAGAAGAGCCCAGTTGTCCACAGTGGGGGAAGGTAGCATCTTCTTGGTCCCATGAATCTATGGTCAGCATAGATTTGCAGGAAGTGAGTGACACAGCATTTTTTGTGTAACTTCACGGGAAATCAAAGGGCCTGGCTCCGTCACGAATCAGCTGCGTGAACTTTGCCAAGAACACTGTGTCGCCAAGCCTCCCCCGTTCCCTTATCTACGGCGGTTGAACTGAGTCTCTCTGGTCTACGAGTGTCAAGTCCCAGAAGACTAGCACATGACACCCACGGCCTGTTAAAAATAGCCCCCCTCCCTCGAGTGACTGCTCATGTATAAGGGTTTTTTTGGTTTTTTTGGTTTTTTTTTTTGGAGGGGGAAGGGCGATGAAAGTGTCCTAAAATTAGATTATGGCAGGGGTTGCACAACTCTGTAAATCTATGAAACACCATTGAATTGCACACGTTAAAGAGGGGAGTTTATTCTTTTATTTTAAAAAATTATGGTGAAATACACGTAATGTACAGTTTGCCATCTTAAACGTTGTCAGACGCACGATTCAAAGGCATGGACGGGAAGGCAGCATGGGGGGGCCAGACTGAGACTGGAGACCCAGGGGTACAGGGCAGGGAGGTGGCTGGAGCTCTGAGGGTGCGTGGGAGCAGGGCAGTGGTGGCATAAGAGGAGGCGGGTGAGAAAAACTAGAAGCCATTCATTCACCAAAGGCTTTGCAACTCAGGCTAAGCGGTTTGCACTCAGTCTGACAATGAATGGGTACCACTGACAGATTTTAAACCGGAGGATGTCATGATGAGATTTGTTTTTCTAGAAAGGTGGAAACAGTCCCCTGAATTCCAAAAGTATCTTTTGTCTGCAATAGAGGGGTTAGTTGTCCAAAGTGTGACCTCTTGGACTCGGATTCTTTAAAAATGCTTCAGAGGTCTTGGAGGTGATTGAACCCCACCTCTGCATTTTACATTTTACAGATCAGGAAGCCAACAGTTTACGAGGCTTGTGCCACTCCTTCCCTTCCCTAGCAACAAAGTGTGACAGAAGCCAGAGGAGGGCTTTTACTGCACAATAGACACGCAATCCAGTATGCATTGTTTTTCTTTTATTTTTAAAGGAAAGAGTAATACCAATAGCATACAAATTCTGGAAACTAGAAAAACTATTTTTTTTGTGTGTTTATTTTCTTCCAGGTTTTCTATGCACATGATTACACATATTCATGGCATACCTGCATTTTTCTTTCAACTATTAAAATTCATTTTCTAAACATTAAAAATGTGTATATTTCCCAAAGGCTACTTACTCTTCTAGTCCTCATTTTTAAAGGCTGCATACTATTCCAATGCAGCAGCGTCCTACGATTCATGCCATCATTTTCATCTGAAGGACGTGAAGACTGTTTGCAATGATACACGCTTTGCACATGGAAATCTTTCTGTGCTTTGAATTCCTTGTTTAGGTCAGAGTCCAGAAACCGTCGACACTGAGCCAGTCTGTGCACGTTCTCGTGGTCCTCGTTCTGCAGAAGCAAGTTATTTTCCAAAAGGGCTTCTCTGCTTAGAATGCTCCCTCTGAAGGTGAGTACCCACTTAGCCACCCCATCCCCAGCCCTCATATGTATCTATAGCTGAACCTATGTGTTTCTAATATATACACATACGCTTGATACAGTAGCAGTGAACATCCCATGATCTCAAATATTTTCCAAGTAATGACACCATCCACGCTATGCAAACACAGCTTCAACGACGCACCCACACCCATATCCAACACACGCATGCACACTCGCTCCAGCCAGATCGGAACCCCCTCACGTGTAGACATTTCGGAGCTCTTAACTGCCTGTGTAGACTCATTTTTTCAGGTTTAAAAAAGCCTGCATTTTGCATTTGGTTGATTTCTACCAGATTCAGTCTGTTTCTGTGCTTAAGAAATACACATTTTTCCAGAGTTGGGAGTTTGTTCTAGACTCACTGTGGTGACCTTGGAGTTTTAAGTGTCTTCGCGTCCCCGAGAGCTTAACATAGTGAATAAACAACCCCCTTGTCCATCAAATGCATTGAAATGATGAGACTTTTAGATTCTCTCCCCAGGTCTGTGATTCTGTAAAATCAGGGATCATCTCTTCCCGTTATCCTCACACCTACAGGCGTGTCTCACGAGCACAGAAATGGTACCCGAGGCTTAGCTCAGTTGCTCTCCCAGGACACGGAGAATATGCCAGCAGGAAGGAAGACAACTTTTTGTGTCGAGGATGGAGATCACTTTAGAAAAAAAAAAACAGGAGTTACATGTTTTAATGGTAACATAATTTCAGCCATTTTTTTTTGCAAGCATGTAACCGTGTTGGTTGTGTGTGGTTTAAATTCATGGGCCACCAGAGAAGTGATACTTGTGTTTCGGTTTCCTGCTGACGTCTGAGACGCTTCTTCGCTCCCTGAACCCACCTCGCATCTGCCCACACTGTCCAATCGGCCAGGGCTCAAGCGGGAAGAGACCTTGGGGGTGACGTCACCGCTATCTTTTCGGACAAATGAGGAACCAGAAACATCTTAAGAAACAGCTACATTTTTCTCTGTAATTTTCAAATGTCCTGGAGAATAGGTTTCCTCTAAGAGGTTCCGAGAAATCAAAAGACAGAACGGTTCCCACTGGCCAATACGTAAGTATTGAATTAGTACACGATTTTACGTTACATCGTGACAAATTCTCCAAATGAGTATAAAATATGCTATCAGACCAGTATCCTGAAACACCATCGGGATGTTTGGGTTTCATTGTCATAGAAATTAGCCTATTCCATTGTCATAAGGTTATGCAATAAAATTTTTTTTTGAATGCCAGAAGTAATCAAATTCAATCCAACGAAATAAAATCGGATTCTCATCAGTCAAAGGCAAGAAAACTCTCCTTACACACCGATCTTGTGGCTCAAACTGTAAGTTCTGTTTCCTCTACCCAATAGCCAATCCCATAGTCATTATTTGACACTACTTTTTTGATTGATTGATTGATCGATCGATTGATCGATCCATAATTATTCCACACTGTTCAAATTGTGTTTTTCTGTTTGCCACGGGAGATAGCAGTGCTGTCTATCCATAAACATGTTCCACTATATATTAACGTTCAAGAGAGCAGGATAAAGACTCGGGAGAGATTTCTCCAAAGTCTGTGTTTGCTCTTGACAGTTTACAATGTGTCACGTCAACAGGGAGGTCACCGCAGTTGGAGAACGACCTCTGACCCTCTCAATTCGGTTCTTGAGGCAGGCCGTCCTGGGCAGCCGCCCATCTGTCCGAATTTCACCACCCTGTTCCCTAAGCTGAGCGATCCCATTAGGGCATGACCCCTCCAGCAGGCCCGTTAGAGGCCTCGGGGAGGGGAGCCCACCTACCTGGCTTGGGGGAATGAACTTAAATCGATGGATTATAGTGAGAGATGGGGAGAACATATTGGTTATGAGTGTGGGCCCTGGATTTAAATCCTGGCTCTGCCATTTACCCAATGTGTAAATTTAGGAAGTTTTTTCATTTATATATAGAGAGAAATAGAGAGAGAGAGAGGGAGAGAGAGAGAGAGAGAGAGAGAGAGAGAGAGAGAGAGAAGCCAAAAGGCAAAAAGTGCAAACACTTAGACTATTACATTAAAATATATAAATTGAAAACAGCTCTTTCTAGCACGTCCTAAGCTGTCAGGAACAAACTCCTGCTAACTACTGTTATCCTAATGAAACGGGTGGATGCAGTGCCGGACACTCTTAAACGTTCGCGGTGTAGACTTGTCTCACCCTGTTTTCCCCCCGTGCTAACATTCTCCCATGGGGCAGTGAAGGGACTCGACCACTTTTCAAAGGACACGTGTCTCAGCTCTTCACGCTCAGCTCGGACCTGTCCACACCACCTGCCTGTCGTTACAGAGACCAGTGAAACCCCACTGATGAGGAGCCGGTGAGCCCTGTAGCCTACGGAGTAAAAAAAGCGAATCGAGCATGGAATTTGAAACCTCATGGCCTCTTATTAAACAGAGAAAAGAGTCAAGTACGAAATGTCACAAACTAGTGTCGGCCCCTGGCTCGTTAGCAACGACACGTGCGCTCACCTGTCACCCTCCTGCTTCTGAGACTCAGCTCTCTGCCTGCCCGGGAGGCACCCCTGTCTCTGGAGCCTCATGCCAACAAACAGCCCTCCTCCTCTCTGTTGCGTCTTTGGCCTCTCCCTGTCCCAAAGTTCTTTGACTCGTGGTGACCATATAATAAGTTGTCCCAACCAGGTAAAATTGGGCGCTGTAAAAGGTGAATTATTATAAATCATTCTGCGGGGGAGCAGTTTGCCAGGCTGTCCTGCCCGCCCATAGCAGCCTCGTCCACCTCAGTAGGGTCTTCACCCCTCTTGGTGCCCCTCACGCTTTGCCCCGATCTCAAAAATATATGTATATATATGTATATATATGTATATATATGTATATATCCCGAGTCATCACCTGGCTAAGTCATACTCATCCTCAGGAACCAGTGCCCTCCTGGGAGAAGTCCGTGGCCCTGCCCGAGCCTCGATCACAGTTTCACCCTCAGAAGGATGACAGGGAGACATCACGAACAGCTGTGGCCGTGAAAGATACCGCCTTGGTGGGCGTGTCCTCAGCTTTGCCTCCGTTTGCTCACGGTGTGCCATGCCCCCCGGTGACAGCACCAACGAGACAGGAAAGGCCCAACCCTCACGCAGCTGATGTTGGCGAGACAGCTAATAAACTCAGCTCATAAACAAGCGAATACACAAGGTCCTTTTACATAGTCATCAATCGTTCAAGAAAGCGCAAATAAAAATAATCCGATAAGAAGGGACTGCTCAGAGAAGGTCTTAGCACGGATGGCATCTGAGCTGAGACCTGAATGAAGAGAGGGAGCCAGCCAGGGGACGGTTCCGGGCATTCCTCACGCACAGGCGGTGTCACGTGTAAACGTCTACAAGCCCAGCTCCCGTGGGATGTCGTCAGATGCCAGCGCACAGTTGCCGCTCCATAGATGCCCAGCTGGAGAGCGAGGCTGAAGCAGCCAGGAAGGCTCAGCGTCTTTGAAGATTCTCCCAGCATCTGTCTGTTGGGAAAACATTGCTCAACGAGATTCCTGGGACTGTCTTGGGGGAAGCAAGGGAAACAGACGGGGTGGGCAGGCCCGGCGGTTCTGACTTGTAAACAGAGCTGCCTCTGGCTGCTGCTGGGCAGGGCCAATTCTGCCGGCTTCGAAGTTCTCAGGGGGATACGGGGAGAAACAGTCTGTTTGTCTCGGCGCCTAGGTTTTTTACGAAACTTTCCTCTGCGTTGTTTCCTTCTGCTCTTTTCTCCTCTGTCACTTGTCCATCCCCGAGCTTATGTCCAAGTGACAGCAACGCGGGAATCCAAGCGCTGCCGTGAGACCGAGACCCCCACCGAAGGGGCAGTGACATGGCAACCCCGTGACCTCCGTCCGCGCCCCAGGAGCGCGTTTCGCAATTCGGCTCAGTGGAGGTTGTGTCTTGCCATCATCTCTCTGTAAACAGAACCGAAATTGCACACACTCAGAGCGAGCGTGGAAATGGGAACCCACACAGCTTCTAAACCAGCTTCAAAGTTGAGGGGGGGAAAAGGTCATTTGATAACTCAACGGAAAATCAACAAGGGCGGCATTCTCTAAAATAATTTGCTTTTTTAAGCACTTCAAAACACTGCAGCGGTTTGAATACGTATGTACTTGGCGATATTCTCAACCTACACGATTATAGTCTGCAGGGCTGAAGGGCGGACGCCACAATTTCCATCATCACTGAGAACCCCCATCATTCACGATCTTTTTAGCAAAGCCTATCTTTTCTCGAAGTCCTAAGGCGCTCAGAACATGCTTCTTCCCTAATACACTGATGTGCAGCATAGAATACACGCCGAGCATACACAGAAGGCACGTGGAAAAGATGGGGGGCGTGCACCTCCAAACTCTCACGGAGTTTGCCGGAGAGTCAGCGAACAGCACAACGGGAGCAGCAGACGTGGGTGCCACGCCCTGGGCAGGAGGTGGCCGATGGCAGCCACTCTCACTTGGGAGCCTCTGCTGCTCCCCCAGGAGCCCAGGGCAAGTGTCCTTGACCCTCTCCTCGTCTCCTCCTAGTTCTCGCTGCTCCCGTTTGCAAACTGTTCCTGGGCTGTTTACTTAACATGCCCAAGGGGAATGACAGCAGTGAGAGGTCACGGACAGGAATGACTTCGTGGAGCTCTTTTGCTTGCACGTTTTCAGACTGAATGTGGGGGCATTAATCACGTGGCAGAAGGGGCAAAGAATTTGGACTATTGTCCCCAAAACGCTATCCCATACGTGCTTGTTTTAAGGATAGAGAAGGTAAAGATAAGACAGAACAGTAGAATGAAGGGGTGGGGGGTGGCAGAAGGGTGTCTGCATGGCACACGGGTGACCTCCGTGTGTGAGGCATCGTATATATTTATTTTATGCAATTCGTACCACAACCCCCTGAATGGGCACGGTTACGAGGTTACATCATCACGCCCATTTTTTTTTTTTTTTTTTTGGCAGATAAAGAAAAGAGAAAGAAGTTACATAACCCTCTCGAGGTTCCAGGAATCCCTACTCAGGTCTGTTGCACTGAGAAGAATGAAGGGTGGGGACAATTTGAAAAGGTACCAGGTGGCAAGGTACCAAGCACTAAGGCAGAGTCCAGACTTTAGAAGAACGTAAGCTTCACTCTCCTTGGCTCACGCGAATACACTTTTCTTCCATAAACGGCAAAAACGGGTAAAGAGATCCAGTGACCCAGAAATACGCGATGGGCTTCATAAAAATGCTGGCCTTCGAGCTGACTTTCTTTTAAGGATATGATGTGTCCATCGAATCCACTCCTGGGTTCGTCTCGTTTCCGGAAGGATGTCCCTTTTTCCCGTGCAAAGGTGATTCCGGGTCGCTCCGCATCATGACATCTAGTCAAAGAAAATCGAAATCAAGTGTCACCGCTTGTTTGAAAGCGCATCACGCCGCTAACATTTACCAGCACGAAGAGACGACGAGCTTAGACACACCTCCTGACTCTGCGAAGTGCGTGGCGACCCGAACGGCAAAGGGCGATGCCGTCGGAAGCGCGAATGTGCTTTTCCTTGAAACCACTGGTGGTCCTTAGGGACTCACACCGGAAGGGCATTAAATGAACAGGCCAGTTCGCTCAGAACGAGAGGATTCCTTTGGAATAAATACACCAAATCGTTATTTCGGGGGAGGCTTTTGTTGTTGTTGGAGGTGTTCCTTTTTTTTTTTTTTTTTTTTTGCTTCCAAATACCGTATTGTCCAATCCTATTTGAGATCGTGTGTGTTTTTTTTCCCACCTGGGCATGTGTCATTTTGTCCTCGTTCCTGCAGTAAAGTGAATGCGCCACGTCTCAGATTTACAAAGTAACCGTCTGAGCAATGATTCTTAGGAGGCTACGTGTGAAATGAAAATCCCTAACGCCCATCATCCATCGGCACCTCCATCGTCAGGGGCGTGCTGTGCATCTCCAAACTCGGCCTGGGGACTCCCCATCCTGGGGCTCTGATGGGTGGGCTCTGAGCTGGTCCCCTAGTCTTCCTTTAATGTAGAGAGGAGGCTAGGGAACTAACGTGTTAAATCAAGATATATTCAGAGACTGCAATGCACTGGTCAGCCCTGCAGCCCACGAGGACACCTGCAGAACAAAGGATGATTTCTGCGGGGATTGCTGACGAGCCATTTCCCCGCACCCTGAAGGGAAAACAGGAAAAACAAACTCTTTACAAAATAACATCACCCATGCTCTATGGCCGAGCCATGGGGAACTTGTAAATTAAAGGCTGGGACTTGCCAGCGGGCCTCTCACTCTACATGTTCTTAGCTTTCCATGCTACGTACTGGTCCCCTTCCTCACCGTACGCCCTTGTCAAAGGAAAATGGGTAAACGAAGTCTCTGAAATGCGACTCGCAGGAACTAAAGGATGCTATTGAAACTGAATTCCCTGGATACCCGGTCCTTTCCCCGTGTCTTCACTCGGTCCCTCTCTATGTGTGTCTCTCTCTCTCTTGGTCCCTCTCACCGTCCTCGTCTCCACTGTCTGTGTCCCTCTGAGTCTCTCTCGGGCTCTCTCGACCTCCACCCCTGAGAGGAGACCACGCTCTGTCTGTGGAGTGTCACCCCCTCTCCCATACACTTTCCTTTTCACTCTGACTGTGGCGCGTGTTTGAATTCTCTCGTCAAGAACCCTCCTCTCTCTCAGTGTGGGGCCTGAGTGCCCACCCCGCACCCCCAACTCAGGGACATCTGCCTTGTCCTGCGTCACCTTTATTTCTAGTGCCACGGGCGAGTCCATTTTCCCTCTCGTGAAAACGTTGCCCACTGTAAGCTATGACAAGGCTTTCATACCAAGAACAGGGAGCTACCGTCTTTGGGCCGGAGTATTTTTTATGGGCCATCCACCACGGATTCTTTAGCTCAAGCCTTTGCCTTTAGGACAATCAATCTGTCCCGTGCTGGGCCTGGAAGTCACTCAACCCACAGAGACGATTAAGGGAAAACACAGTCCTGGGCAGGGGGTGACATTTTGAGTTTTTGATCAGCTGACATCTCTCCAGCGCCCCACGGAGTCAGAGAGACTCGAAGCGGGTTAATCCGGTAGGTCTCCAGCTTGGGGGGTCTTCCTGCCGGGATCTGAGAAGATGAGGACAGGGTAGACAGGAGGGAGGGGTCCTTGAGACGCTTGCGACACTTTATAAGAAGGTGAATGGAAATTGTGTATTAATGACTGATAAGCTGCTCGGGGGACTCGAGTGTCAGCTTTCTTGGATTTAGACGCGAAGGTGATAGCATTATCTCACGGGAGAATCTGTTAATAAAAACTTAATCGATGCAGTGTGAGAGATAAAAGTCTTTCAGAAAAGATGGAGTACGTTGGGGAAAGGTAATAAAAATTGCGCCAAACCACTGGCTGTTCAAGGCTTTGGTACAAACCCAGGACGCTTCTCATGGGTTGACATGATGGCGTTAGCGAGCGTCAGAGCTGAAACTGTGAACAATCCTCAAATTCCTGCTCCTGTGGAAACTCAAGTATGAGGAGACAGAAAAAATATATATATATATAGGAAAGCAAAAAAGCAAATAAATCATTGTTAAGGGCTGAACTATGCTCCTCTCAAAATGTGTGCACCAAAGCCCTAATCCCCAGGGCCTCAGAATGTGACCCCATATAGAGACAGGGCCTGGATGGAGGTCGTTAAGTCAAAAATGGAGCCATGAGACTGGTGACCTTCTAAGAGAGAAGTCAGGACACACGCAGAGTGACAGCAGAGACGCGAGCACAGTGGGACAGCCACGTCAGGAGGTGACCAGAGGACAGCCATCCGCACGCCAAGGAGAGAGGGTTCGGAAAATCCGACCCAGCCCACACCCCGATCCCAGACTTCCAGCCCCCGGGGACTGTGAGAGAATTAATGGCCATCATGACGAGGGCTCCGACGGACACGCTGCCGTCCACCCGCTGCGCCTCGATAAAACTGGGGGACACTCTTGCTGTTTAAGCTGGCCTGGTCTGAGGTGCTTTATTCAGGCAACCCCCGAAAACCAATACAAAGACCGAAAGTAAGAACGGCCACGTCAGGTCGCCTTGAGTGCTATGAAGAAAATGACACGGGGACACAGACGGGACAGAGTGATGGGGCGGGGCGTGACTCGGCGGAGGAGACTTCTCCGCAGAGGGACATTTGCTCTGAGTCCTGAAGGCGAGAAGAAAAAGCCACGTTGAAGAGCAGGGGGAAGAGCGAAGCCAGAACCTGGACTTTGGCAGGGTTGCTAGGGAGATGTCACCAGAGAGGTCCCCTGGGGGGCAGTGGCGGTGGCGGTGGCGTTTCCCCACCCCCCAGATAAGATTCCAACCTTGTCACGGTGTCAGTCCTGCAGACTCTGACACGGTCGCAAAGCCGTGTGGTCCCTCTGCCTAGCAAAACATCATGATTTGACATCGTGTTTATGAAGGGCGCTTGCGTTTGAAATCTTACAGCTGTTAACAAAGACCCGTGATGAAACCAAACTAAAAAAATAAAATAAAATGGAAAAAGAGTAGGGGTAAGAGTTTTCTAAGCAGTGGGACCAGCAAGGGCCGAGTCCCCGAGACGGGGTCATGCTCGGCGGGGCTCGAGCCTGGCCCAGAGCATGGGGGCAGAGCGGTCAGGCGTGGGCAGCTCCTGCAGGGTTCGGGGGACCAGCGAGGGGCCCCCCGGCGCTAATGCCGGCAGCAGCTGGAGGGTTTAAGCAGAATGGCGTCAACCACTGGCTCAGGGTTTATGTAAATCCCTCTGGCCTCTCTGTGTGGAACGGGGGCCAGGGGTCTGGGGACCAGCCGGCGGCCCATCTGGGGACTTTACGTAATCCAGAGGCTTGACCGGGGCCATCTGGGCGGGATGGAGCAGAGGTGGACACGTGGTTGGATTCTGGGTATTTGAAGGTAGTGACGACAGGTCCTGCCAAGTCTCCCCCTGTCCGGCGGCCACGTAAGGGGGAGTGACACAGTCACGGGGACAGACCTCGATGTCAGAATGTTCCAGGAGACTACGGAGTGCCCACGAGCAATGTCGAATCGATTAGCACTGCCGCTTGTGCCAGGTACGGTCAGGGGCGTCCTGGCTTTTGCCTCCTTCTGAGCTTGAGAATCTTTTTTCCGTCCTGGGCCACGAGGCCATCATCACTCCCTGGCGGGCCAGCGTCATGCCAGCCACTCGCACGCGGGCCAGGCTTCAGGAGCGCGTGGGGACGGACACAGGCTTCCACCAAGTGACAACCGATGTCACTGTCACGGGCTGGCGGGCAGAGGCATCCAGACAGAGTCTGGTCTGGAGCAGGCGGCTCACGTCCCCGACGTGGCAGCTCCACCCAGCCTCACGAGTCGGGTCTGTTGTCATCGGCCGGCAGGCACCCTTCTTTGCCCGCCCCTGGGATGGGCCGAGCTGTCCTTCCTGAATGTCAGTGCAGTGCCAATGCGGGGCCCTCGATTCTGACCCCAAAGGCGGGCTCCTCTGATTCTCGGCTTCTACCAAAATAAACACCAAGTCTCCCTACCCCCTTGGGAACCATCCTGTCCTCAGTCTGCTTCCCGTTAAAGCTGCTCTTCACCAGACTCGAAGCCACCTGGGTTTTCCCGGAGGGATAAGAAGCATGCCCTCTGTTTCCCTATCCTAAAGCGACAATTACAAACCAGGAGGGCCATCGCAGAGACACCTACGTGGCGTCACATTGTGCACCTGTCCGGACGGACGCTGCCTGGGGCAGCCCTCGGAGCCACGCTGCTCCTCGAAGCTGGGTCGGGACCACGTGGCCTTTGGGACTCTCCGTTGGTTTGTCCCGGAAGCTTCTTGAACTCCAAGCTTCACAGACACAGCCAGAGGCGTCATTAAGAACGACTGAGTTCGGAAAAGGCCCAGAAATGAACCCGGCTTTGAAAACGGGCTTTAAAATCATAGATGCAGAAGTCACATCTTCGGTAAAACAAACAAACAAACAAAAACGGGAAAAAAAAACATGAAACCAGGTGAACACATTCCACCTGTAACCCTAATCCCTGCGCCTGTCCCCACCCCCATCTGTCCGGGTCTCTGCATTTCTTTCCACTATCTGGAGCCCCGTGATAGCTGAAGTTCAGAGTCTGGCCCTTGACTTTGACCGTTGTTAACCCCGCGCCAGCATCGCAGTGCCGGGCCGGTGTCGCGGTGAGTGGCGGCATCGCGTTGCGTCACACGCTGGCACTCTACGTGTATCTACTGTTTGCCATTTAACGTTTTAACCTGAGCCAGGACGGGTCCTTGACCGTGAATTTCGTATCCCGTCTCTGGCCAAAGCCTGGGATACCTGGGACGATGGGAAGAAACCACGGCTCAAGTTCCATCGGGAAGGAAAAGTAAAGGGCCACAAAGCGCATGATTAACCCTTGAATAGAGGTGAAGGTATTTTTAAATGTTCATTTGCTTTCTTGCTTTTTGACCTTTGGGGCTCAGGCTAGCTAGCATTCCTCACGCCCCAGACTTGTGTACTCTCGGCCAAGGGCAAAGAGCAAACACGGTGATGTAATCGGTGGCCGGTCCGCCCACCTCTAGAAATTCTTCCTGCCGTCTGTCCACCTTCTCAGGTGAAGGGCGTCCAGCTTTGTTTAGGTTTTTATTGGTGGGGGCGGGGTGGTTTCTCGATAGCCTTGAAGTAGTCGGAGCCGCCCTCTGGCATATGACATACCTGTGGTCTTGGCACTCGGAGGAAAGTTATGGCACTATCATGCCGGACAGAATGGACAAACATTCCACTCGTGTACTGATGAAGCCACAGTTTTGAGGCTTCAAAACTGTTTTGAATGTCCCGTTTTCACGGAATGAAATTCATTTAAATTTCATTCGGAGCCCGTGTTTCTTCGTTATTACATTCCAGCGATGGAGGCGTTTGTAATGTATTCGTAGAAATAATTAAATGCTCATAACAGAGCTTTGGTTCGCTCTCTCTGGAAACAGAGTTCTTTTAAACTGTAAAACCTCGGACCCGTTCTATTATCTCTGATGCTGCGAAATGCCCTCATCTCAATTTCAAGCGGTAATGTACCCCGAGCATCGCGAGAACCCCGCAGGGAAGTTCAAAGGATTTGTTTGAGCGGAGCAAGTCAGAATCGGAGGTTTTCTCTTGAAAAATGCATCACCTTGAAGAACGTTCGACAAAAAAAAATCTCGAGAAAAATTTAGACGGCTAGAGGGGCTTAGATTCCCACCCCTCCCACACTCTCTTCCCAATGCCTACATTGCTTGGCCCTCAGGCCCAGGAAGGAACCCTGACTTAAAGCAGGCAGCCCCTGGCGCCTCTGTCTTTCTCCCAGGGGACATGACTTGAAATGTGTCCGTCTTGGTTGCAGGAAATGAAATGCTTTTTCTGCATCTCACTGTGACACTTCCTTTCGATCTGTAGAAAGCGAATCCGCATTTTGCGGAGGTGTCAGAGCTCGGAAACAAAGGGCCACGTTTGCTCGGAAGGCTTGGCAGGGACACAGCGAGATTCTTTTTCTCCTTGGAGGACTGCACGGCAGCCGCGGCAGGCGAAAGGAAGCGTGTGAGTGAGGGGTACAGAGGAGAGGTGTGGGGGGACACAGGCCGGGTTAGAGAAACAGATTTCTGCAACTCATTTCGTCCTTCTGCATCTCCGTGGTTCTGTTTTGTGATGCCAGCTCACACATTTTCTCGCTCTGCCTACGTGGCGATTCGTGCTGGAGTCCCTCCCTTTCGCTGCCTCTGTGAACAAACTCAGAGGAGGGATATCGGGGTTCTCCTTTGTTTGTTTTTTTTGGTGTGGACTGCAATCTTGCAAAAAGCCTGGCGGATTAAAAAAGGCAAATCAAAGGACTCGAACTTCAGCTGTGCGAGGACCTTGACCTTGACCTTGCCGCGCGGCCCAGCCCCATACCTTCCATTCCATTCCGTTCCGTTCACACCAAATTGCTCTTCATCCATGAGTCATCAACGCTGCCCAGACCAACACCTGATCGGAGCAACCTGGTCTCGACTCTTTCCGTTAAAATTAATCCAAAAGAGCAACAACCCTCAGAATAGCAAACGAAGAGGGGTTCCGGGGTTTAAGCACATCTGATTCGCAAACCCCACGCATTAGAACGTGATCATGGGCTTCGTGAGAGAAGCCTTCACTTAGCAAAGGAGCGAGCTACTACTAGGGGGTCTGTTTGAAAGCTCTATCGCGTCGAGAAGAATTCGGTTTACCTGCGTTTAACTTATACCAAGAGCCAGCAGAGCTCTTACACGCGGAGTTAACCACTCGGCAGAGAAGGATAACGGCTGTTAAAACCATCGCAGAGATCAACCCGGGTTTCTTCAAAAGCGAATGACACGCAGACGCCCACGGCACGTGCCGAAAACATCCTTCCGTTGGAGAAAAGGGACGGTTTTGACAGTCAGCAAAGACCTGTGTTGCCGTGGTGAGACGATTATAAATCGCAACCCTGAGATCTCGGCCGAGAGAATAAGAGTCCTACAGTCCACAGAGGAGAATTGCCTCGAATGCAGAAATGTGAGATGAGAGTTTTTGGGAGGATCCAGTATAATTTAAAAACGGAACATTTGCAGATAGTTATCATTGTGCACGTGAACCTCATCCGAGTGGAGAAACACGGGCCGAGTTAATGGAAAATTTGGAATGCCCCATAAATCTGTATTACCGCAGATTATAGCTTAATTAGAGTTTGGTTAACAATCATAAATTTATGCTTACTGAGCATCGAACACCACGGCCAGCCAGTGTGCTGGACATTTTTTCTCTCTCATTTAACACAGTCTCAAATGGATGGACCCCCAAAATTTAACCCATGTTTAGAGGGAATTAAATCTATGATGAGAAGCAAAATCTTACTCACTTTAGACTGGATTTTTCTTCCTAATAGCAAGCATTTTGCATTTGCAAAGGGACACGTTTGCTGAACTCGTGGGTAATTAAATATTGACTCTAGTGCCTCCAAATTATTGCTCATTTTAAAAAAAAAAATAGATTAGACATCACATATGCATTATATGGTTTAGAAGTAAGAAGAAAACCTCATTTCATTTTCACTTATTTCTCTCCAAGAGCTTCTTCCTGGAAAAATTTCTGTTCCTTCCTCTCTTTGTACCCCGAAGCATTTTGCTGAAGAAAACCCACACTCCCTTGCAGGTGAAGACAGGAAAGAGTTCAGGGTCCTCTCTGTGCAGGAAACTCAGACGAGGTGTACACACAAATCCGGTTCCTTGCAACCAGTGTGAAGTATTACCTCAAAACCGAAAATTCACGAGGCACTGAACGGGATTGAGTTCTGGGCCAAACGATGGCCGTCAGCGGTTCTGAGAAGGCTCCCCCAGGTGGGCCAGGCTCTCTCTTACCTGCCAGGACCTTTCCAGTTCTCAGCCACCTGGGCCTTATTCACGTGGGCTCTATTTTTAGGCACCTCAGCTCATTGGCATTTCAAGGAAGGACTCGCAGCATGAGGTCACCATTCATTATCCTCAATTGACATTGTTTTCTAAGTGTTCCAAGCCCTGCCGCCCACAAGAAGGCCACCGGTCGGCTAAATGTGGCAGTGATTTCGCCAGAGCCTTTATGCTCCCCACCCATGCCTCGCAGGGAGGTCAATCAAGACATGGCCTTCTACCTCTAAACTCTGTGTCCGTCTGTCTTTGATCTTTCTCCCTGGCTGAGCGTAGGGGAGAAGGAACTGAAAAGATCACGACAATTCCCGAGAAAGGGACATCTTCAAGAAAATAGGAGGCAGAGGGGAAAGCGACTGAAGATTTTTTTTTTTTTTTTCCAGTTATGGGTAACGAGATATATTGATAGTTGTTTTTTTCTTTTTTTAACTCATTTCCTGCCAGGGGTCCTTGCTGTGAATAGTAGCGGGATGAGAGAGAAGGGGGGAGAAGGAAGAAGATGGCCAGATAAGAGGCTCTGGGAGGAGAGATAAGAGAGGCTCAGAGGCTCCTCCCTCCCGGCCCTCCATCCAAGGCCGGCCTTCCATTCCAGGCGCCGCTATCTACAAGGAAGTCGGTTTACAATTACAAGTGGGTCTTCGCTGCTCCCTCGGGGCCCGGGACGCGGCTCAGATGACTGTGTTTCTCCTGGAAGCCGCACGGGTGGAGGCTGAGAAGAAGCGGTTGTTTGTTCAGGCACCGCTCCGTGGTTCCGGCGGTCTCCTGCACGGCCTCGTTATGGGTTTCCCTGGCTGTCCGCCAGCTCTGGGGTATGAGATTTAGAAAAAAAGTCCCTTGATACAAGCTACTGATATAATAACAACTCATTTACTGTTTCGTTAATAGAGCACATTTGGCTCTGATGGCTTGAGGAAGCAAAAGTATATTGGGTGACTCTGCAGTAGCCCCGTAATTTCCAAATGAAACGGTGTAGGGGGGCGATTTTGTCGGAAGGACTGCAGCCAGAAGGGGTGTTTCCATAAGAACACTGTTTCTACTCGGACTGTATGCTTATTTGCGTGGGGGAAGGCCGGTCACGGAGATTGGGGGGATGGGGTTGGATGTGGGGGTCTTTTGCAACTTCCAAAGCAGGGAAGTCAGAAGAAGATCATTTCTGAAAGCTTGAGAAGTGTTTAAACCGTTCACTTCCACACGGTTTCTCACTCAGCCTCTGCGTATCTGATTTTGAACTTGGCTTTACACAAGTAAGTACTGTATGGAGAAAGTGGAGATAAGTTTCCAGGAATCTTGACTGAAGTAGAGGTGCTATGTACGTAAACTTGGACCTGACTCACAGTTTGCAGAACTATAATTCTTATACCAAAGGTCCCAAACCTGCCTGCCTAACAATACCTGTCCTAGTTACCTGCTGGGGATACCCACCTTATTCACTCCTAGCTCCAGTCGCCGAAGCCCCTGTTAGAACGCTCTGTTAGAATAGAAACAGTCATCATATTCCACGAATAACTCAATATAAATTGCATTAGTATCTTACCTGGTCTGTCACCTGCCAGATCCCAAGGGGATGGGATGCAGGATGGGTATATCTGCATAGAAGGGTGATTGGAAAAGATCGCAGAGCATGGTGCTTCGACAGAGGGCATCGATGCCGAGGCAGGCAGATGGCATCGAGGAGGGCGGGCTCCGGAAAAAGAATCAGAAAAGAGAGCCCGGAATAGGAAAGACCAATTACCTAGTTACCATCTGACCATGGCTAGCTCTACATCCATAGCGTATATAGTTAGGATTCAATTTGGCTGTATAACTGCGACTTCATTCAGTAGGAAAGGTTATTTTTCTCTTATGTTCTGTAAGCCCAGAGACAGTGACTTCTGAACTAGATTTTACTAGCTGGTGTCAGTAGGGTTCAAAGTCTTTTTTTTTGTTTGTTTGTTTATTTGGTTGTTTTTACATCTGTAGTTTCCATTCTCCGGGTTATCTCATGGCTCAACATCGCTGCTGGAGCTCCAGCCATTGCATCTCCATTTTCACCCGCAGAAAGGAGGAAGGAGAAAAGAATGGCATGACCCCCTCTCTTCCATTTTCACTTCTATGTCTTTGGCCGGAACTCAGGCATGTGCTCTTCCATTTAACTGCAGGAGTACCTAGTAAGTGCTGTTTTTGTTTTGCACTCCGAAAATTATGAATTCTATGACTATGGGAAAAGGGAGAAAAGGGCTCTGGGGGACTAGAGTCGCTGTCACTGGGCTACAGCTCCCATCTGCGATGGCTCCACTGTTGGGGTTCAGTCACACCCCTGTATTTCTGTCGACTTTGGAGGTGGTGCTGGCCAGAAGCCTATGATTGGTGTCAGCAGGGCAGGAGAGCAGCAGAGCTGGCAGGGGGCCACTAGTCACTGTGGCCTGCAGGTGTGGCGCTCTGTGGGGACAGAGAGGGTCGTCTGGGGACACTGGGGAGCCTGAAGCAGAGATACGCCACCGCGGCAGCCTCTTAAAACTCGGCCACGCTTTCTTACCGGGCCAGGGAGCACGTGGACCTCTAGAAACCTTTAGAAGCAGAGAGGGGCCTTTGCTGTGGACCAGGACCTGACGTTAACCTCTGGGGCGAAAGCAAATACAACGCTGGCTGCAAATGGTTAAAACCCTCGCGAGATCCCGAATGCAACGAGAATTTCTTTCTGCGTTTAGGGTGCGACCAGTCCGAACTTGGAGAAGCGTTTTACTTTGCAGGAGGAGACGTGTCTCTTCTCTGTTCCAGAAACCCGGTGCTGGCTTAATTGTCCCCAACTGAATAGCAGCCGCGGGTGAGATGGGAGCGGGTCCCTGTTAACTCCGTTAGACCTTGGACATCAAAGTCTCCACGGACGTTTTAACCGCGAGCATCACACAGGCCAGCGTTTCCACGCGGCTCAGCTTCTTCCCTTTATGCACAAAAACTAAGGACGCGGCGTCACTTCAAAGTTACGGCCTAAGAAATCGGGGTTCTCGCGGCGACATTAATTCAGTGCCCATTCTCCATGTCCTCTTCTAAGATTCTGCAATTAGCAGGATGATTGGAAATTTAAAATTTAAAATTTAAATGGTCGATATGACCCATTTAATGTTTTTTTTCTAAATAAAAACTTAGACATTCTAATTTTATAGCTTTTAGTGTTTTATGGCTTTGTTGTTGTCTCTGCGAGGGTTTTGTCTTAAAACATAAGAAAAGTTTTAATAGTTGTTGTCTAACTGACTCTCATTTTACGGTAATGGGTACCGTGCAAAAGGTGACGTCAGAACTTTGCGATATACACGATTCGAAGAACTCGGTGATGTAAATAAATAACATCGTTCGAGCTTAATGGCTATTGTTTTCATCACCGGAGGCCATGGATTATTGTGGGGAGTGTCCTCAGACTAGGACAGTGCCTGAGATACACTGTGTGGCAGGTGGCAGAGGTTGCTAGTGTCACCCTGCCACCCACAGTAGACTTTTCCTTGTGGATCAGAAGCCCGATGAGAAGATGAACTTTCCCGTTCTCCTTTGTAGCGAGGGGCCGCTGTGGGATGAGATCTGTCCGGTGAGGAGAAGAGGGGCCTGGAACCAGAGGAGGGATGGAGTGTGCGTGCGTCCAGGAGGCTGACTCTGGCTTTCTACCTGAGAGGGATGTTTGGTGCTGTCTTGCGTCAGCCACAATAATTTAAGGAAGGGTTCCTCAGTTAGGCATTCAAGACGAAATCTAACCGACAGACTGGATAATACAAATCAGACATAACAAGACCCAGAATCTTCTATTCTGGGAGCTGTGGGTCCCAGTCTGGAGCCGATGGTCTCCTTTCAAGCTTCCAGTGTGAGGGCTATTATTTAACCTTATTATTTAACCTCTGCAGAAGCTCTGACGATGCTCGGGTAGGCACACAAAAATAGCCGTATGATGCATAAATAAACAAGCGAGCGAATAAAATGAAATTTTGCTCGGGGTCAGGACGTGGGAAAGATAATTTCTGCTCACTAAGCCAAAAACGCAGGAGAAAACTTGTTTTGAGAACTTACATATGTATTTACTTTTTTAACATTCAAGATGGGTGACACGCTTTGGTGTGACTCTAATGCTGAAGTATGTTTAAAACCATCCTCACAATGGAATATCTATAATGAACCCATCTGAGCGCTGAACCCCGAATGGGCCCCGCTCTGTGCTGGGTACGCCCTGACGACACTTAAAAACCGTTTCTCACATAGGTTCACCTATGACCTGGGAAGGGGCCCTCGTGACCCTCGTTCTCGCCCTCTGTCACCCACAGGGTGGTTTCGAGGTGGTGGTAGGTAAAGCGACATCATTGACAAACACGCTCGTTCCCCTGTAGCGTTGTCCCTCTCTGTCCCACCCCCCAGTGTGCTCCACGTACCCTGTCCCAGCACGGAGACTAGAGAAGATACCCATGAAACCCAAAGGAATAAGTCTCTAATGATGGCGTGGCAGGCACCGTGCCAGCTAAAGGGACGAGCGGATGGCAAACCGATACAGCCTGGCTCCGCTCGGCCCAAACATGTCACAATGCTGGTGGCAGTCCGCTGTTTCTGGAATCAGCATTTCCAGGCTGCTCTGAGGTCCCCGACCTAAACCTCCATCGCTGACGACCCTTCCTCCCGCCTGGCGTCTATGACCCACAGGGGATCAGCAGGCGGCTCCCCGGGCATCCTGCAATCATCCGAAGGAACCGTGAGCCACTCCGGGAACTATCTATCTCAGATATCAGTGATGTCGGCCTCATCCCACTCAGTTTGAGGGGCTCCCGGGAAGATGCTGGCATCAGCTGGTCGGCCCCTCGGAGCTGGGATGGCAGGAGGGATGTCTCCAAATCACATGCATCGAACTTTCTGCGAGGAAGGTCGTGCGTCTGTGGAGCTGAGGGCTGGCTTTCTGCATTTCATTTAAAATCGCTGATGTCGCCCCACGTGGCCGTGGCGACCACACTGGAGAGCAGAGCTCTAGATGTTTTATTCCTCGCCATCCTAAATGTGTCTGGAGAGCAAGGACTTCACGTCACATCCAGAGGAGAATGCTGGGGTCAGCCAGGAGGAGGGCAGAATGGGTGTCCGTGCATGCAAGGTGGTGGCAGAGGACGCTCTGGGGACGCAGGGCCAGACAAGGCTGGGGGAGACGAGGCCAGGCTGGAGAGTGACATCGTGGTCCCCAGGGCACACACGGGCCCTTCCTTCTGGACAGGTTCGGGGGCCCCCTGCCCCTGGCTGTGTTTTTAAGATTTAAGAGCTTTTCACATGCATTTCACCGCCTCTGCCTGTTGAGAAGGCCCGGGTCTGACGTCCAGAACAGAGAGAAGGAGTTTGGTAACACAGAGAGATTTTTGCCCATAGTTAAGCACAAAAAATTAGATTTTTAAATAAAAAAATTTTTTTTCCAGCTAATATGTTGCTTTGAGGTTTTCCATGGTGTCTTTTTTTTTTTTTTGCCTCCCCACGTGAGAAATTTTGTTTTGCCTCAAATTGACAGAATACTAAAAAAAAAAAAAGAAAAAGAAAGAAAGAAAAGAAAAAAAGAGAAAAACGAAAAAAAACGAAAAAAGAAAATTTGGGATTAAATCGAAGATATTATTTCTGGTTCAAAGTATTTGCCATTCTATCTCAATATTTATGAGTTCACTTTCCCGTCTTTAAAAGAACAAAATATGTGAAACTCTATTTTTAAAAACGATTCAGAACGGGCCACCTGACTGTGGCTGGCATTTCCTGCTGCCCTGGAGATAGGCTCCAGACCCTGGCCCATTGTTTCAGCTTAATGGGACCATACAATAGTCCAGTGTCTCCGGGAAGCCGTGGTCTCCTGTGTCTCTCCAAACTCGTTTTTATCACTATAGATACTGGGTACAATCAACAAAGACTTGGGGAGGAGGGATCCCTAGAGCGTGTGACATCACTCCCTCTGGCATCGCAGTCAGAGGGAGCTCCATCAGGCGGGGAGCGGGGCTCTGCGCAAAATCCTGATCCAGAAGGACTGTTCCTGACGAGGTCTGATTTCTCAGCCCGGGCTCAGAGCGGCGACAACACTGGTCTCGGGACTAGTGGGGAGAGAGAAGACATCTCTGCTCCTTCGCCTTGCGCGTGTTAGGTCAGAGGCCATCTCCATCTTTCCCGGGGAGGCTCAGAACTAGGCCTGTTGGCCAAGGCGATGGGTGGCAGGAGGGTGAATGAAGTCTTTGGTTTGGACGTGGTGGTGCCTCTGGGGGGCGGGGCGGAGGCAGGTTCACGGTGTGATTGGCAGAGAAGCTGACCTATCCAGGTGTGGCAGGGAAGAAACAGCATTTGGGAGATCTCTGATTTGACAGCCGGTTTCCTGGGGCTTGTTCTGGAGATTATCTGGGTAATGGATGAATCGAAGCAGGGAGAGAAGGGATGGATGGATTTCTCCCGGGGAGGGCTGGGAGCCTCCATGCTAACCTGCAGCCCCCCGCCCCCCAGGTTCTGATCAGACTGGGATGGAGGCAGGAGTGTTTTTGTGTCGGGGGCTTGGTGGAGGGCCGTCGTCCTCACCCAAGCCGCCGTGGACTAGGTCACATCTGAACAACAAGGCACATTTCGGAGTAGGTGTGGCCGTGGCGTGTGTGGGAAGGGCCCTAGGTGGCGGCCGTCAGAGACGAATACATGGATTTCGGGGATCGGATGACACTGAAAAGCAGCCGTGGACACAAGGTCCTCGCTCACAGCGGGGCTGGCGGGCTAGCAGCATCAGTGTCCTCTGAGAGCTTCTTAAGAAAGGCAGCACCTGAGGCCTGTGGGGTCAGAATCTGCAGTTCACCAAGATCCCCAGCGTCGTGGCAAAGCCGGTCCAGGCCCGCGTCCCAATTCTGCCGTCCCCGGAGGCCGCTGGTGGCCGAGGCGCCCCCTGGAGCGCAGAGCCAGGGCGCAACCGCGTGGGTGGCGGGATCCATCCTCACGTCCCACGACCGCGGCACCCAAGGCCGGAGGCACTGGTGCGCGCGGTGCCTCAGCCTCTCCGTCCGGGACCTGGGGACAAGGAGATCCCCGGGCTGCTGGGAGGGGGAACGGAAGCCACGTAAAGCGCTCGCCCCGAGGGCAGTGCGTGCGCACTGATGCGCGATCCCGGGGACTTTCCTTTGAACGGGGTGTCATTGAACAGGTCCCTTAACCTCTCGGGCTCCACGCCGAGGGGGTGAGGACGGAGTAACTGGTCATGGGCTGTAGCAGCATCACCAGGCAGCGTCCTGCGGGCTGTCCACGCCTCTCCAGATGTCAGGGTGTGTTGTCAGCAGCCTGTCGGGGGGGAGGGGACAAGCATGGGGGAGGGGACCCCCGGGGCCCTTCTGAAGCCCAGTGAGAACCAGACCACCCTCAAACGCGTGATAAGGTGAAAGGTCAGAGGGCTCACGTCACCCTGTCCCTCCGCCCCCACTCCCACAGGGTCAGACCACCCATGAAGGGACAGCGGCTGGGAGCTGGCGGGTAAACGATATCTTCGATATCTTCATCACTCCACGCCGGCTGGTGTGAAGCAAGGGGTCACCGCCCTCGACCTCTGCCCTCAAGCCCCCAGACTTGCCGGTTGGTGCTGGGTGAGCCTGGAGCGAGCTGACAGCTCAGACGGCCCACCCCGCTCTCCTTGATATGTTGGTGATCTTGGCTCTCCTGGGAGGGTAAAACCAAGCGTATCAAGGATACATTTCATCATTTGCAGGGCCAAGGGACAGAAAAAATCTTTCGCGTTCACTTCCTGTATGTAGCTTGCTTAGTGGCCTCGGACTGGCCGCCCGGCCGGGAGGATGCAAGGGCCTGCTGGAGGCCGGTCTGTTTCAGCCCCCAGGGCTGTCGGGGCCCATGTGCTAATTCGGCCACTACTGGGGTCCCCAGAGGCTTCCAGAAAGGCCTGAGAATCTGCCCCCGTTTGGAAGGAAAGAATTCACTCTGACTCACACACCCTCCAACCGGCCCATGCCTGGCACTCTGCCCCGGGGTGTCTCCACCGGACCCCCCCGCGTGCAGGACCCAGGAGGCAGCCCCTCTCTCTGCCTTGGTCCTCCTGGTCCTCCACGCTGGCCTGCGTGAGGGTCCCCCGTCCCCACAAAACTGCAGATGCAGGGTCTACAACCCAGGCCAAGCCCTGAGGAACGTAAGCTCGGTCCGCCCTCCTTCTAACCATCTGTTGTCGTGTCTGGAACCGGCTGGGACACTTTGACGGCAGCGTGCGCCTCCCAGAGACGGGGTGACATTTGAGTGTAACCAGAGAGGCCATCGTGACCCGCCCCCCCCCGCCCTGCCCCGGGTCCTCCATCCGATCTCCCGGAGGAAACCCCCACGTTCGCCCTGCCCCGAGCTGTCCCCCCCTCCGGGGACAATGTCAGTTACTGTTCAGCATAATGCACGCTTGTGGTGCCCCCAGGCTTAAATAATAGTGCCCTCCGCTCCTGACACTCTCGGGGAGGCCCGTCCCGAGAGTCTGTGAGCAGCTCGGCGGGGGGAGGCGTGGGGGTCGCACGGAGGGAGCAGCAGCACCCACCGGTCTTGGCGACCGGGTATCGGTGAGCTCCTTCCCGCTGGGCCTGCCACTTTTTGGGAAGCACGGGGCGCCGTCTGGAGGGCTGGTCTGCGGCGGGGTGCCCGTTGCTGTGTGTCCGTCCTTCTCTCCCTGGCGTCTCCTCAGGGAATTCTGAGTTAGGCGGTGCATTCTCAGGAGGCTGGAGGGTGACATTGCGCCCAGGTGAAAGGCCCCCCACTTCGGGATCCGTCCAGGAGTGATGGCGACCGTGACTCTGGCCGGTGCCGGGGTCCAGCCACCCCGAGACAGAGAAGCGGGAGGCTGGGGCTCCTTCCCCGTGGAGCAGCCCAGGAGCTGCTCTGAGATGGTTTTGTCCATCAGAACAAAAGCGTCCCTTGATTTAAAAGAATAAGTGCTGGTCCCCACTGCTTCATTCGCCCTTTGTGGGGAACAAGCCCCCCATTCACTCGGCAGAGGGTCCCCTTCCTCCTCTGAGGCCACGGAGAAGGCGCCATTGTCAGGCCACCAGACGGAGATGTGGGACAGCCAGGCCCTGCTGCGGTCCCCGGGGGCCCCCAGAGACTCGGGGACTTGGCAACGAGCCCCGCCCCTCGCAGACAGCCGCTGGCTCCGGCTCAGAAACCTTCCCCTTTGTGCGGTGGCCTCGTTTGATCTTCCAAAGGTGTCACGAGTCTTTCCTCAGACCAGGTTAAAAAAACAAACACCAACATGGCAGTGGAAACAGGCTGGGCTCTCCTTACCCACGATGCCCCCTGTAGCCCGGACACAAACATCAGTCGTCAGCTCCCCGAGACGTCTTTATGTGAAGAAGAGAGGACTCATTTGAAGGCAGGCGCTAAGTGCCTTGAAGCAGAACGGGAGTAAGGGAGTGAAACTTCGACCGGTCCCTTTGTGCTGGGGGAATGAAAGGCGTGGGGGTCAAGGTCAGCTTCAATGACACTCGCAGACAACCGGGAACATTGGCACAAATCAAGAAGCCGGTTTTCAAAAGGAACGAAAACTCTAACTTTGAACTGAATCTCTGGTCCTTTCCTTTCGATGACCGTCCCCCTGTAGGCAACTCTCAGACCTGTGTCTAGATCCTTCTCTCAAGATCCAGATTTTTTTTTCCCCCGATGGCCTGTTGGATTTGTCCATCTGGGTGTATCTTGCTGTCCCCCAAACTGAATGTGTCCCCGACTGGACGCCACCCTCCCCTTGAGAATGGCGCTTCGTCTCGACTTCCCAATTTCTATAGATAGCATCGACTCTCATTGCTAAATGTTGTCACTTCTATCTCATTAGTGGTTCCAGAAACTTCTCTCTCACCGTGTTCCCACCACTGGCACCTAATTAGCGAAACACCTAATTCCTGCTTCCTTTGACAATTGTGACAGGCTCCTAGCTCGTCCTCTTCACGTTCGGCCTTTCTCCGCTCCAATCTTTCTACACAAATCATGCTGGATTCAATTCCTCAAGCAAAGCTACCGTCGTCGCGTTCCTGTAGTGGACATTTGTCATGAGTGGCCGCCCCGTGTCATGAATGTCCTCCCCTATTTTGGGTCAACGCCTTCCTAAGATAGAGCCCATCCATCCCAGACTCCCTTGCAGCTAAGGCTCAGGTTTATAATTTCCGTTCTGTGCATCACAGGTACCCCAGGTTCCTGCGGGAGAAGTGGAAACAAAAGTGAGTAACTTTCGGAGGTGTTTGTGGGGAGGAATCCATTTTTCTGCCAAAAAACACTTCTGGAGTCCCAGGAGTGTTAGGAGAATGTGTTTTATTGTTATCTAGCTTCAGAGCCTGGCTGTTTGGCTCACCTGAAGATTCGATATGCTACCTCATAATGTTTGATAAATTATCCTTCCGCTCAAACTAGGCGGAGTGGATTCTGTCGTTGGCAACTAATCAACGAAAATTAAAAGGAAATATTACATGGCTCCTCAGTGGCTAGGGAAATAAGCACACGCCCCCAAATCTGACACCCAAATCTCTCTACAATCAGAGACACTTCGAGGTCATAAGAGCTGTGTGTCTCTCTATTTTCTTCCTTCTGCTGACGTCGCCCCATGCACTTCCTCTGACATCATCATGTCTCTCCCTCCATCTCAGGGTTCCTGCATTCACTTCCAGTTTGGTCTAACAGCTTCTCTTCTGAGACCACCACCAGGAACAAGCATTTTTAGGATGAGAACATTTGAAAATTCAGACCGTGGCTGGCTCCTCTTGGACCGTGAGATCAACGGCTTCTGAAGTCCAAAAGCGTGCAAAAAATATGTCCTACGTCAATACAACACCCGTTAGGTCTTGCTCGGAAGAAAACTCTGAAATATTAGGGAGCAACCTTATCA
The DNA here is from genome assembly GCA_004027375.1 of Macroglossus sobrinus. NCBI lineage: Eukaryota > Metazoa > Chordata > Mammalia > Chiroptera > Pteropodidae > Macroglossus > Macroglossus sobrinus. Next base: position 15,388 of record PVKZ01004737.1, on the reverse strand, counting down.
TCATCAAAAAGCATCTTTGATGCTGTACTTTTGCACGCCTCTCATTGCCCTCTCTGTCCGTGCGTTCACCTCTGCAACATCAAACTCAGGAATGAACGTGAAAAATGCAGTCGAAGAAGTTTTTCATGTGACACAGATGAAACATCTGGGCAACCTCGTTCCTCCATATGGATGCCCTTGGAGCGACACAGCCCGTGTCCTTCACCCAGAGGATAAGTACGTCCTTGTCTCGGTCCATCCTTCATTTTCACAGGAATTTAAAAAAATCTTACCCTTTTCGAGACGCTCTTTTCCACCCTTGAAAAGACAAAGACTTCCAGGAACCCCTGAGAATGCCAGGGAGAGTCGCAGAGAAGGATGTTTGGAGCAGAGTGAAATGCCCCTGACCTTGCTGAGTCCCACGAGTCTGGAAGCGGCTGTTCAAACCCGCCCGGACCCCTCTGCTTACTGTGATTCGTGCGAAGCACAGGCACCATTGTTCGCTGTCCGCCCACGCAGCCTCGCGCTGCCCGGGACCGTGGCCTTGGACCTGGCCCGGGGCACACGGCTCGCATTGTCTCCGAACACACTGTTCTCGGCCTCAGCAGCCGCCTCGGTTTGCCAACAGATTGTCGCTGCCCCGCCCGCCTCGGAGAGGTTTCCCACGCTCTGTATGAGGTCTAGTCTCAGTTTAATAGCTTCCCCTTCTCTTGGCAAAGGTGACATTTTTCTAAGATCTCCAGTTATCATCTGTGCCAAGTTTGTTTAAACTCGTTATTTTTACTATTCTCCCAGCCTCACTCTCCTTATGTCCCACAAATATCACACTCAAAAACCTAGGTGTGCCAAAGGAAGTATGATGGAAACCAAGAATTTTTACACCACCAGATGACAGTTTTTTTTGGATTACGGATTTAAAGGATTTTAACTTATCAGCCTCGATATATAAATGGCAAAGACCACGAAATTCTACTGCCAATATTTTTTTGTGTTAAGTGTTCATTGATTGAATTTTAAAGAGAAAATAAAAACCTTTTTGTCTGTTTCCTTAAACTAATTCGAGTCTCCTTTGTTCTGCGTAGATTAACTGTCATTACCGTAAATAGATCATCGGTTTTGTCTTCTTGAAGCTATTAGAAGTTTCCATGGTTACTCACTTTAAGAGTTGGTATTTTATATCTTCGTATTGTAGTATATAATGTATTACATATATGAGGGGGCTTTTATGCATTTAAATATTTATACACTTAATGTTATACGTTAGATTATTTGAAATCAACACATTCGATTATAAATTACATATTTAAATAGAAAATCGCTTAAAACTTACTCTCTAGTGGGGCGAATGTTTATCGCCAAGCCTTCTGGAAAAATCACTTATTGGTTATGTTGCATTCATTGCAAGCTTTGATCATCATATGTCTTATGGTCACCAATGAGCCGACCGTGATCACTTAGGGCCCGTTGGAGTCTGTGACACTTTACAGGAGAGGCATTCAACCTGGATGACCATGGTGACACTTTATAGGAGAGGCACACAACCTGGATGACCATGGTGCTGGAGGTGGTTTAAATTTTTACCTGCTTGATAATCTACCCCAAACATACTCGAACGGAACTGCGAAATCTTGTCATCTGGTTGCCAGACGCTCTGGAGAAAGCTGAGATGAAGACACTGAGGTTCAGTTAATACTTGAATAATCTGAGTTTTATTATTTCACAAAGCTTTCTCATACAGGGATCGAGCACACATATTGGGCTCCCTTTTCAAAAATATATTAAAATACGACTTCCTTCAACTTAAGGGACTAGAACACTACTCAGGAGGCCATCTCTTGGAGCCCCGTGACAATCGGCAGGAACGAAGTAATTCTAGGCATAATAACCCTTTAATATTATAGAGTGTAGTGGGCTGACCTCAGAGGTCTCAGAAGCATCAGATGATTTAGGAGTAACCTGAGGTGAACCTTTGCATCCTCACCTTGAAGCTGAACTATGTCAGGGATGAACCGTTTGGGCTGTGGATTACGTGTAGGAAGGACACACTCTGACCAGGGCTGGGGACCACGTTCTGATGCAGTTATCAACGATCTTTACGCTTGAACGCTCAGTGACGAAAATGCATTTTCTCCTTTCTTTATCAGACCATCTTGAGCTTTCTAGTGCCTGGCGAGTAAGGACCGTGACAATGCAGGGACAGTCCCTGCGTGGGGATGGCTCAGAGGGTGAGTCCAGTGACCCACTGGGTACATCCAGGATGCTATAAAACACCAGCAGTTGCCAGAATAGGACTGCCGCTACAAAGTCACTATCGATGGCACGTGAAATGTCAGATGAGCTTTGCAAGTGTTCACACTCCGGTCGTGTGCCATTTGGTCACCTTTGCTGGGAGCAAGGTACGTTGCAGACATGCCTTGAAAGCTCGTTTGATAGAAACGGTGCCCTTAATTATTCCGAATGTGCAAGATGTTCTCAAGATGACATTGTCGCTTCAATTCAGTGAGTGGTGACTCTGCATAGTTTTCACAGCGGAAGGTATCTGATAACGAGAAGCAGAAAATGAAGTGACTTTTCACAGTATCCTGAGCAAAGTTATACAAAACTCCCGTTCGTCCCAGCACGCTGGGACAGGCTGGGCACACACAGATCGCACCGAGGACACGGCATCATCCTACGAGCATGTGTTGTGACGATCGGCGTCACCAGACCGACCGTGAGGATTTGGTGACGATCTTTCCTCGTCCACTGACATTTTCCTTCTCTTCGAGAGTGTCGCTAGCCGAGCCTTTCTGTGACAGACGTGTTCTTGAAAAGTCACGTTCACCAGATTTCGAGACAGCGAATTGCAATTCCTCTTGTCTAATTCTCTCGCTTCAGTTTTATAAATGCTCGTCTCTGCTCGGCAGAAAGCTACGTCTCCCGACAGTGACAACTTCTCGCCTCCCTTTCTCTCCTGTCACAGAGGAGAGTTCTAACCCCACTTGCCCACCCCCACCCGGCAAGTCTCAGGTGCCTCTGCGCGGTGGTGGGATGCTACAACTCAAAGCATCCTAGCATCCTCTTGTGAAATGCAGAATCTTATCATTTATCATTTCATGAGTCCAGGTTTATGAAACTAGGCTTTCTAAAAACGAGGCACGCCTGTTCTGTGAATCCCACCCTGATCTCCTCCCGTGGTGTCCCGCTGTCCCCACGTCACGTGGAACCGTGGACACAGCCACATTCTACAGAGCCCGTCGTCACAATTCTTACTTAATTCTCTACGGTGATCGCCGACTTATAGAATCTAAATTCAAGGTCTGAGCCCACATTGGCAGACACCCGTCACCCACCGGGACACCTCAGAGACAGAAAGCTGTGACAGATTCGCCAGACTCGTCTCTCTTGAGGCCAGACCTCCCACCCCCACACCCCCCATAGTTCTCAAACTCCAGAGCGCCCCTGGTCCCTGGCCTCACCTAGGGCCTGGGACTCTCTTTCTGATACAGCAGCGCGGGCACCCGTGAGCAACCGGAAGCGATGACATGGAACTTACTTATCATTTATCGGTGAATTCCCCTTCCACGAACCTTAGGCTGGTCAGTGAATTTCACCTGCTTTTCCCGTGAGCCCTGGCCACAGAGCTCAAAACCCCTGTCCCTTCAGCCGATCGGACCGTCCTAGTTCCATCCCCTCCCTGCAGGCAGCTCAGGGAGGCCCCGCAGCGCGAGGGGGTCAGACGCACCTGGACGCAGCTCTGCCTCGCAGCTCACCTGCCCCGTTACCTGAATGAGTCACTTCACCTTCCGTTGCCACGGCTGCGGAACGGGCTAAGAGAGCCTGCCTGCCTCGGGGAGCTGAACGGTGGAGGCTGCAGCACCTGCAAGCGCTGTGACCAGTCGCTGTATCAGGGTCTCTCGGGGTTGGATCTGAGACGCGCATCAGCAAACAGACCCCCGGTCCTCCAGCACTGCACCCTGGAGGCCAGACAGCGGCCTCCGCCGAATTGTTTTGTCACGTTCTGTCCCGAACGTGGTCGTTTTGGACGGGATCCAAAATCAAACCCCGAGGAGGCAGCAAAGTAAGCAGCCAGCTGTCCCCGCAGGGCAGCGCGAGCCTCCCGGCCGGGCCCCGCTGGAGAAGCACAAAACGTGGGGACGCGACCCATTCCACTGGGGGTGGCGTGGGGGACCCCAAGGAGACATGGAGGAACCCCATGGGGGTGGTGTGATGGACTCTGGGGCAGCATGGGGGACCCCGAGGCAGTGTGGGGGACCCCCACGGGGGTGGTGTGACGGACTCTGGGGCGGTGTGGGGGACCCCGGGGGTGGTGTGACAGACTCTGGGGCGGTGTGGGGGACCCCGGGGGTGGTGTGCAGTCCTCGGGGGTGGCACAGGGGACTCAGAGGTGGCATTGGGGACCCCAGGGGCAGCGTGGGGGACCGCTAGGCAGAGTGGGGTCCCCAGGGGGCAGCGTGGGGCTCCCAGGGGGCAGAGCGAGGTCCCTGGGGGCGGCACGGAGGACTCAGAAGCGCCACGGGGTACTCGGAGGTGGCGTGGGGACCCCGGTGGTGGCACGGGGGCACCCCAGGGGCAGCGTGAGGCACCCCTAGGCGGCATGGAGGATCCCCAGGGGGGCGGCATGAGGTCCCCGGGGGCAACGTGGGGTCCCCGGAGGTGGTGCGGGGGACCCCGAGGCGGCATGGGAGATCCCCAAGGGGGTGGTGTAATGGACTCCGGGATGGCGCAGGGGACCCCGGGGGCGGCGCTGGGGTCCCCAGAGGGGGCTCCCGCCTCAGGCGGCCTCGCTCCCCGTGCGGGCCTTTTCCATCTGGCCGGAGGCCGAGTTTGCGGGATCCCTGCTTTCCCGGCTGAGGGCGGCGCGGACGCCCTCGCGAGGAGGCGGGAAGTGTGTGTTCTCAGCGAGTCCTGCGGCCCTAGCCGCCTCTCCGCTGGTGTCTTTGTCAGCCTTTTGGGGCTCCCAGGGCCCCTTTAAGCAAACCTACGCCGGGCGGTGAGGACTGGAGCACAGCCCAGCACAAGAGCACACAGACAGGCGCTCTGATCGCAGCTCCTCAGCCGGACAGAGCACAGACAGCTTTCATGTGGGTCCGTTGGCTTCATTCTAGAAGCCAACTGAGAACAAATTTCGAGCCAATGCCATGTTAGATTGAGAAGATGTTAGACTGTCCGGCACGCGGAGAGGGAGAGAAATGACTGGATCTCACCCTTGCCTGGATCGGCGAGCTCCTCCCGCACGTGACTCCTTCTCGCTCTCTTGGTCCTCAAGGTCAGCGGCCAAGGGCGTCGCATGGAGCGTCTGCTCGACCAGGACTGCCCGGCTCCATCCCCCGCAGGCCGAGAGAGAGCATTTGCATTTGTAACAAGCTCCAGGCTGATGCTAGTACTGCTGGTCCCCAGGCCCGCACCTTGAGAGCTGCTGCTTAAGGGTTCCTGCACACACCTGGAGTTGAGGATGGGTCGCATGAACGAATAGGGGGAGGATGGATGAATGAATGCATGACTCTTCTCCTTAGCAGCCTCTTTGCTAGCGTTAGGGTTGATGCTTTTGTCCTGTAGGAATATCCTCTGCAAAGCACAGTAAAGGAAGGCTATTTTTTTTTTTTTCTATTTGAAGACGATCTTTTTTTTTTTCCATCTCGCCGGCCAAACACCCTCCACGATGTACTCGAGTCTCTCGCTAATTCCGGGGCACGTGAAGTTCTCCACTGCGAAGCTGCCGGAACTTCTCTGCATTCCGAGTGTGTCTCTCCAGATGGACAGACTGGAGAGCCAGACTCTTCACTGCTTTCTCCGCTCTAAAAATTCCCAGTGTGTCATCGGAACGCATCAAAGAGGGCCGACGCCACGGACACAGTGCCAGCTTGGACACCGGGACGCTCCGGCCTTGAGACGGCTCGTCGTGGGCCATCGGCCACCTGGGACCTCACCTGGAGCGCCCGCGGCTGTTGGCCTGTCTTTCGGCCCCGCTGTGGCCGTGTTCCAACCAAACTGGGCCACCCGCTCATCCTTGACGACAGAGTGACAGCAGGTGCTGCCGACCGTGGTGGGTCCCCAGCTGTCTGCGGACGTGTTGCGTAGCACCGGATTTGCTCTGAGATCATTGTAACAATTAACTTTATTGCATCTTACCAGCGGAATGGACTGGCCTGTTTCCATAGATGGTAAGGAAGGGTAGAAAAAAGGGACACGTCTCTCTCAGTCCTACTACCCTAAAAATAACTCTGGTGACATCGACATTATTTGTATGTTCCTCTTCCCTTCAATTTCTACGCTCAGGATTATTTGTGTTTAATGCATATGTGATGAGAAAATATATATATATATATATATATATATATATATATATATATATCTGTATCTATCTATATCTATCTATCTATCTATCTATCTCTCTCTCTATATATATATATCTGTATCTATCTATATCTATCTATCTATATATATATATCTGTATCTATCTATCTATCTATATCTATATCTATCTATATATATATAGATCTATCTATCTATATATAGATAGATATAGATCTATCTATCTATATATAGATATAGATAGATAGATATAGATATAGATATAGATATAGATATAGATATAGATATAGATATAGATATAGATATAGATATAGATATATCTGTATCCTTTGCAAGACTTTCTCCAGAAAAAGACTATTTTGTTTTTAAAGATTATCTTTTGCAGTCTGCCCGGCCATCTGATCTATAACAGGTGGTTCCGTCTCTCTTGTTAACTCCGGGGCCCGTAAAGTGCTTCACAGGGAAGATGCCATAAGTTCTCTCTTTCTAGTTAAAACAAAAAACAAAAATTGTTTTATGAAGTAGATCCGAAATCTTTCCATTTTTAAAAAGCTGGTTACAAAACCACGTGATTCCTTAGAATCATAAGCGAATTTTGTGCTCTTGCTTCTTTCATTTAAAATAATATTACAGATATTTCCCAGCGATAAAAAAGCTCTCCCGTTGATCCTTCTTCTTTAGATCAGTCACAGGCAGAACAAACCGAGACCCCAAACGAAACAACAGGAGGACAGAAAAGGCAAAGAGCAGATTCGAACCCTCCCTGGAGCGTAACTCCAAGGTGGAGCCGGTGACAATGACATCGTGATGACAAAAATCCGACCGATCAGTTAAAAAGTAACCTTTCGGCCTGATGATGAGTCCCATTTCCAAGCCCGTTGCGTCTTCTTCACGTACGCAGGTCACCAAACAGTCGTCCGCCGTCCTCCTTGTTTTGGGGGGGAAGCGTAAACCGAGGTGGGGGGGTGGGGCGTAGCTTCCGATTTGGGTAGCGACGTGGCGTTTCCAGCGGATCTGAACCGAAGTCTGAACTCTCCCCCATGGGGGATGACCGCTGTTCCTCCAGTCGCCTTTAAGTGGAGTGAGGCGTCCCCAACCCCATCGGGGTCCAGTTCCGGCAGCACTGGGCACCCCGGCTGCGGGGTTGGTAGCTCTGAGGTCGAGGGCACGGTGACACCATGCCGTCACTGTTAAACACGATGTTAAAGATATAAAACGCGGGCCACCGTTTGGTAGGAAAACAGGCATTATTTAATTCATGTCCTAAGGCCAAGAATCCCCACAGATATACGTTTTCAAAAACGAAAACCCGCTTAGCAGGTGAATATACGTGTGCGTGCACGTGCCAGCTTAATGTAGTGAAGAGCATCCCAAAAAAAACACCCAGGAAAAAAATTCCGAGGACGCTAATCCGATTGAGAAAAAGAGTTGCCATCACTGAGACCCAAAAAGGTCCCCTCGCCACGTCAGGGAGCTAATCACGCCTGTTCCCGTGACGCTGGCCTGATATGTGTGCGGCGACCACAGCATCGGTCTGCAGAGCAGACTGGTAACGGGCTACCGCGGCCCCGGGCGGCTCAAGCAGCTAAATCCTACACTCTCACGGTGCTGGCGGCCGGAAGTGCAAGGTCAAGGAGTCGTCCCTGCAGGGGTGACGCAGGGTCCCCTTCGATAGGACGCCACTTTGGTTTCTTCTGGAGGCTCTGATGGAGAATCCACACCATGCCTTTCTCTTGGCTTCCAGAGGTTGCTGGTGACACTCGGTGTTCCCTGATATGTAGACACATCATTTCATTCTCTCTGTCTCCTCTGCCTCTGTGGCCACACGGCCTTCTCTCTCTCTGTGGGTCCAAATTTCCCTCTTGAGGTCAGGATACCAGTCCCTGGACTGGGGCCCACCATAAGGCACTAGGACCTCATCTTAACTTGGTCACACCTGCCCAGATCCTGGCTGCAAATACAGTCGCATTCCCAGGTGCCCGGAGCTGGGGTTTGAACACGACCTTCTCGGGAGACTCACGTCAACCCCGAATGACAACTTACTAAACTCCGCCCACACACAGGAGGGGAAACAGGCTGGAGGGAGCTCGTTTGCAAAGCTGACGTGATGCTCACTTAGAATCAGAGGCCAGCCGTCCCTTGCAGCGGGGGGAGCTGAGCTGGAGGGGGCAGCCGGGGACAAGCACCCTCACTGCCCGCTTCTCGCCCAGGGCTCTCCCCCTGCGCCCTGCCGCCCTCCCCTCTCTGTGAGCCGACGCCGAAGCCATTGCTGTTGACACCAAGAGAACGGAGAGGAAAACCGAGAACTTCCCCGTGGAAAACCACATGCGGAGTGTCCGACCAGACTCGGCCATCTGTCCTCCTTAGAGGGGGTGCTCCTTCAAACCCAGACCTGTGTCCCCCAGATGCATTTCACACTTGGTCGGGCTTCCCTGGGGAGCGGCACGCCCCAGATCAAACCATGTGACAAGTTTGGGGGCCGTCCCAGTAGAACAGCCATTTACCGGAATGCTAGGGCTGGACTCTGCTCCGACCAACAGTGAAGGGACTCAAGGGGCTCATATTGGCTGAATTTGTTTGCATCTGGGTTTCTCGATTTTTTTCTTAATATTGTGTGATACTTCGCCGATGCACGCTTGGTGTGCAGAGGGATAGGCAATTCTCTGCAGCGTCTCATCTCTCCAGCTAGCTTCTGACCGGGATTTATCTGGAGCATAACTGCTGTTATCCTTTAAAAATGGCCCCTGACAAGAGAGGCCTTGCTGTGAGCTTTGCCCGATGACACTGGCCGGCCCGCCTTTCGTCCTCGCCCCTGAAGAGTCTGCTGCTCGTACTCACACATCCGGGCCGTGGGCAGGCTCACCGTGATGGAGTCTGAGTTTGGGGTAACTCCCAGCGACCCCAGGACCCCCAGCTCTGTGACTGAGATGACAGAGTCACCTCACTCCTCGGGGGTGTTCTGCTCCCGGCACGAGGCAGAGCCTCTTCGGTGCAACAAGTGACGACCGCACAGAGCCGCGGCAGGAAGACGCGGGTGGGACAGTTCAAATTCAAGTTCAAGCGGGGTGAACGCGCTCACTTGGGCCGGCATTGAGAAACGAGACCCCGGTGTCCTCTCCGTGATGCTAAGGAGTGGGGACCATGACTTCGTTTTATTTTTATTCTTTTGCCATCATTATTTTTTTATCATGCTAATATATATATATATGTGTATATATATATATATATATATATATATATATATAACATAACTTGCCATTTTAACCATTTCTAGGTGCGCGCTCAGCAGCGTTAACGGCATTCAGAATATTGTGCTGCCATCACCACTGTTTCTAAAACCCATTCATCCCAGTACCCCAAACAGAAACTCTGCACCCACAAAGCAGAAACTCCCCACCGCCCCTCCCCCCAGCCCCTGGAAACCCTGAATCCACGTTCTGTCCCTCCGACTTTGTCTAGTCTGGATACTCCATATACGTGGACTCATATAATATTTGTCCCTTCGTGTCCGGCTTCTCTGGAGTGGAGGAACGGAGTCCTGGGCCACGTGGCTCTGCGTGGGCGTCCTGCGTGGACCTCACGTCCCCTCCTCAGTTCAAGGTCAGGCGTGGCCAGGGCCAGCCCGGCTCGCTCACAGCGCACCTGCGTCTGTCTCCACAGGTCTGTCTGAGACCCGCCCCCCACCCCTCCGATCGGCAGCGAGGCCGGCTGCAAAACTGCAAAAAAGACATTTCAGAAAAAAAGACTTAGGAACATAAGTGACAGAGACTTGCAAATGAGACAAGCCCAGAAGCCGGCTTTGGAGTTAATTGGCCCTTGAACTGTCAAGCCCGGCTGCTTCCGCCCGGCCCTGACATTTCCAGGACTAATTACGGACTCGGCTGTCACATCTCACAGGGGCCCCATCGGGACACTGGACGAGGCCCGGCCGCGTTCACCACGCGGTGTCCGGGAACACGGAGGGGAGGGAGGCACTCAGGACTCATCGCAGGCCCTGGGGTGGAGGTGTCCTCTTTTGGAAGAATTCTTTCTATTTTTGCACAGAAACATAACGGTCTCCATTTATGGGGCAGATGTGACAGGAAGGAGGCGTGAGTGGCACTGGAAACGCTTCTGAGACTGCCGGTGAAAACGACAGCTAACGTTTACTGAGCGCTTACTGTGTCCTAGGCGCTATGCCAAGGGTCACGCGAGCCTCTGAGGTGACACTTAGCATGTAGAAAACTTATTTTCACTGTTCCTCGTGGGTGTGAAAATTGAGGCACGGAGAGGTCAGGCAAGTTTTTCAAGGTCGCCCAAGGAGGCAAGGACAAAGCCAGGCAGTGTAGCTCCCGAGTGAGGCTCCACGGTGCCACCCACATCTCGTCACCAAGCTATCCTGCGTGCTGCTGCTGTGGACCCACCGGCTTTCCCAGTATGCATCGCTAGCCTCGTCCCAAGCATTCATCAGTCACCAGCAGGCACGTGAAGCTTGTCCCTCGACTTCTAAGCCAGTCATAAATTCACCTGTAATGTATCTAACTTGTCCCACACCCTAGCTGACTGCCTCATAGGTCCCTCCCACCACCTTTGTTCATCCGCCAGGTGTTCACAGAGGCGCCCCCGAGAAGCCGGGTCAAACACGGCACCTACTGTGTTCAGGGCACGGTGTCCGGCCAGGTGCGACAGAGACAGAGACAGAGCTTGTCAGAAACAGACTCCGTCCAGGAGTCTCAGGCAAGGAAATGACACGAATAATACACACGAGCAGACGAGGAAGGGTCAAGCAGGATAAAACACAGCACTGGGGCGTGTAGGGCAGGGCGAGGAGGGAGATCCGTGCATTTGTGTGCTGTAACACGGGGAAACGGGGATGGAGGAGGGATGGCGGGAGGAAGATGGGGGAAGGAGAGACATCAGAGACCATTTTGAGGAGAGAGCCAGGAGGTGGGCCTTCCACGTGGGCGGGGTCGTGCCCCCCTAATTCCTGTGCTGCGGGCCTAACCTCCAGCGCCTTAGGAGGTGGCGGTGTTTGGAGACAGGGTCGTTGAACAGGTGACTGAGGCACAATGAGGCCACACACGTGGGCCCTCGCCCAGTGTGACGGTGTCTTTTTAAGAGAAGGTGGGGACAAGGACACACACAGGAGGGGAGCACGTGAGGACAGGGCGAGAAGGTGGGTCCACCAGCCGAGGAGCGAGGCCACAGAAGGAACCGCCCTCGCCGACCCCTTGCCCCCGGCTCCTGGCCTTGGGGGGGCTGCGAGGAAACCCATGTCTGTTGTCCAAGGCCAACACCCCCCCTCTCTGGGGTCCTTCGCTGTGGCACCCCTACCCAAGTGAGGCCTGAGAAAGAGAGGATTTGGGGAGTTGGGGACCAAGGGACAGGAGCTGGGGGGAGGCACCTTTGAAACGAGGCAATGGTATTCAGTGGGTGGCGGGGTCATGGCGGGTGGCTGAGCAGGGGTGACCTCGGCAGCCTCATTCATTGGACAGTCGGAGGTGACCTGCCAGCCAGGGCCACAGGCGGGGACGCCTCGGCGCGGGTCCCTCGTGGGCACGGGCCTGGTGGAGATGGGCGGGATGGGGGGGAAGCGGGGGTGGGGACACCGGGCCTGCCCCTCCCCTCTCTCCCCTCCCCCCTCCTCTCCCCTCACCTGCGGCCCAGTCAGGGGCACAGATAACGGGTGCCACACAGCCCCTCTGCTCAGCGCTGCTGGCGAAGAAGATGCGGGGACACTTTTCCTTCTGGGGTAAATCCTTCCAAACATAAATACAAAATGGAGTCACCTTTTTCAAACTCCACGCCCCTCCCCTTGGCTCTGCCCAGCACATCCCCGCACCCGTCTGCACAGAAAATGTCTCCTGGTGCCAAACAGCATCTCCGAGGGATGACGTTTGGCAAAACAAAAACAAAAACAAAAAAAAAAAGAAATAAAAAAAGAAAGAAAAAAAGAAAGAAAAAAGAAAAAAAAAGAAAAAGAAAAGAAAAAAAAGAATAAAGAAAGAAAAAAGAAAAAAAAGGAAAAAAAGAAAGAAAAAAGAAAAAAGAAAGGAGAAAAATAAGAAAGAAAAAAGAAAAAAAAGAAAGAAAAATTATTTAAAAAGCAAGAAAAGAAAGAAAAAAGAAAGAAAAAAGAAAAAAGAAAGAAAAAATTTTAAAAAAGAAAGAAAAAATTAAAAAATCCTAAACCAAATGAACACAGAGGCCGTGTAAGGCGCCAAATCTGTGCTCTGCCCGCGAGGCAGAGCACGGAACACAGAACGCGTCCCTGTCCTACGCCCTAGAGCCGGGGAACGCGCTACTTTACACGGCGACCGGATGAAGTTCACAGCCTGGAGATGGCTGCGGGGGGTGGCTGGTGCATCCGGTGGGCTTGAGCCCCTCCGTCACTTGGGTTCTTACAAAGGGGGGACGCTTTCCCGGCCGAGGTCAGAGGGAGACGTGGCTACAGAAGAAGGTCAGACGGAAGCGACGTCGCTCCTTTGAAGACGGGGGCCGGGGCCACGCGCCAAGGAACGCGGGCGGCCTCTGCAAGCTGGGAGGAGCGAGGGAATGAAGTCGCTCCCGCAGCCTCCCAGAAGGGCGCTCGGCCTTGCTGACACCGCCATTTCCGCCCGCGGAGGTCCACGTCGGAGTTCTAACCTGGACGGCTGTAAGAGAACAGATCTGTGTCGTTTCAAGCTGCTGGCGTGGTGGCCGTGCGTTTTAACGGCACTGGGGACTAACGCGCCCTGTCCGCTCGCCCACGCGGGACGTTGGTTTAAACAGCGTGTGCTCCAACAGCGTGTGCGCGTGGTTTGTGGTAGACGAGTTGGTCTTGTTTTTCCCCCCACCCGATTCCCACCTCCCTGGGGAGAGGGGATGAGGCATTCGCTCTCCTTATCTCTAGGGCCAGCCCAGGAGCTGCCACACGGCCCATTTCAGTAAGTACAAATTAAACGATCGTGTGGAACCCCAAAGCAGCCGCGGGCTTCGTAACGCCCCAGCGGCACCTCCAGACAGAGTCATCCGTGCTTCTTTCTGGACACGAAGGGGTCAGTTCTGCTGTCACCGTCGATGTACGTGTATGCCATCACGCTGAAAGGAATTACTGTCAACGGTAACCAAGATGACAAGGCATCCCACTCACACGCGGAGAATGGTGAGTCATTCAGACACGCGCCAGCGTGGGCCCGGCTTCCCGAGACGGCCTGGACGCAAGGTCATGCCAGGCCCCTGTTCGCGAAGGGCGCTGGGGACAGGCCTGCTCTGAACAGCCCTCCCCCACGGGATTCATGTCCCTGGGCCACCCAGTGCAGGCCCGGAACTCAGAAACGAAGCTTCGTTGGTCTGGGCGCGTTCCTCGTGAGACTGCGTTTATTTCTGGAGGGAAATGACCATTCACAATGTAGGAGGCTTGGCAGTGGCTTTCTAGAAAAGCTGATGGTGGGCGGTCGCGGTGTAGACATGAGGCCGCCGCCTCCTGTTGTAACTTCAGTGACTATTTTCAGCTGTCATGAGCAAGAAGGAATTCTGGGAGCTGGTGGCCGTAGCATCCGGAGAAAGGCCCCCGCCTGTCTGATGTCATCACGGGTGCCGGGCAAACTCCCTGCCTGCCGCCGTCTGAGCTCACGGCCTGGCCCGGCGCCAAGATGCCGCTGCGGGAGCCGCCCCCACCCTCCTGCAGGCCCGGGAAGGGCTGGGCCAGGGCACGGGGTCAGGCCCAGCCTCCCGAGGCCTCGGCCTTCGAGCTGGAGAGTTTGTTTCATCTTCCCTTCTCCTCGGACCCCGAGCCGCTCAGCTTTTACCCTCCTGCTCCCAGCCCCTCCTCCCAGCCATCCGCCTCTACCAAACCCCGACGCCAGCTCGCAGATCCAGCCCTGGCCTCAGCGCCTCCAGAGTGGCCCCTCGAAGGGTCCTCTTCGGGCGACAGCTGCCTTCGGGGACATCTCCTCTGCCGTGAGCTTTAGCGCCTGTGCTTATGCTTGCAATCCAGGTGTGTTTCCCCTTTTGCCATCCTCCCAGCTGCCTCCCAGCTCCCCGGGGTGGGACAGAGTCCCAGAAGGCGGAGGTCCTACGTTGGTCCCCGCGGTCCGAGGGAAGCGATTCCTTCCCTGCCATAGCGAAACAGTCATCTGGCGGGGCTTCTGTGACTGTCACGTGCCAGGGCTGCCGCACACACAGGTTCACCGAGTCTTCAGCAGTAAACAGGAAGTGGAGGGCAGGATGTTAGAGTCAGGTGGTTGCCACACTTTTTTTTTTTTTTCCTCGTTGGCTCACATTGGGGTGTTTCTGGGACTATACGGGTCTCTGAGAGAGTCATGTCAGAAGCAAGACATGTTTAACAAGTGACTGGTGTGTTTTATCTGCTGTGACCTGGCTCGACCAGGAGAGCAACTGTAGGATGAATGAATCGTTAACCGTTCCATTTCCGTTTCCGTAAGCCGTGCCGAACTCTAAACCACCACCACCCGAAGTGGTCCCCATGTGACACGGTCACTGGGAGAGCTGCATCGGGATCAGATCGGGTGCCCGGAGCAGGTCCTGGGGCGAGAACCCGGGCAGGGGGGCTCTGAGCTGAGGACTCTCGGTCGTCCCCGGGTGAGGCTGGCCCTGCCACACACAGCCTTGCCACGGACAGGTGAGCCAGCTGCCGAGGGCTGGCGACCGGAAAGGTCCTCACTCGATCCACGCAGACAAAAGGGTCAGGACCGAGGGGGAAAGCCACACATCAACACTCTCCACGAAAGAGACGACACCTCCGGAGAAGACCGGAAGTGACAGCAGGGAGGGGGAGACGGGGGGCTCTCCTAACGCCTTCCTTGAGATGCCATGGAGGGGAATGAGCCGTAGCAGGCCCAGGGGGAGCCAAGTGACAGAAACGGTCAGCTGACAAGACGGCTCGAGACGGAAGCTGAAGACCTGTGAGGAGGCTAGGACAGAGGGACGGGGAGAAGGGACTTTGAGTGGGCTTGGGGTGGGGGTGAGGGTGGGGGTCGCAGGCCTTTGGAGCAAGAGGCGTTACCGTGTGTGAGGGTGTTGCTCTGCAGACTGCACCCATACGGTACAAGGAGCATCAATCAGGGGTGTCTTCTGGCTGTCAACCTGGACCGGTCGGAGACGGAGCCTTCTC